>JANHFL010008608.1:0-13504 GCA_032468155.1 Oxyrhabdium leporinum
TTATTGTGGAAAGTCACTTCCAGAATTATTCATATTGTTGTCTACACACTGAGACTATCGAATAAGCAATAGATTCAATGCTAACTGGAAAGACATTCTTCCCATGTTGTTCATGATAGACGAGGCAAACTAGGCAAGTCCAATCTATGGGTGCAGGAAGATGAACATTCAGAAAGGAACGCAACTAGGAGAAGGGGTCATTGCTGCTACTACTATTCTATCGGACATGGCAGCAGGATATAAATATTACAGTAGTGGAGTATAGACTGAAATACACACAAAGCCGTTATTGGTTGTGCAGTGTGTGGGTCTACTACTAGTGTTCTGCAGGACTTCTGAGATGATGCCTGCAGGTGAGAATAAGTATAGAATGCACTGAGGAAGGAACAGCACCTCAATGTTCAGAGCTTTCAAAAAGATCCTATAAGTGAGTTGAGAAGTAGGACTAGAAGGAGAAAGTAAAAAACTTTACTCAGAATGCTTGAAGGCTACTCTCCTCTTCAATCTTTACTGTTGCTCTGAAATATTTTACCTTTTCAATTTTAAAGAATTTGAACAAATCTTCAATATTAAGAAAAAAATAGAACTTAAATATATTTTTCTCTCAAAATACACATTTGAAATCTGTTTTGGTTACAATTTTAAATTGAGAATTGTGCCAGACATTTGGAAAGTACAAATGCTAATTGATCAGTTTTCATCTGCACATTAGTCTACATTTCTTGATATGGTCAGTTATCCCAAATCCTCCCAAAATTTAATTCTAGCAAGAACTTAACTTACAACTGAAAATTGAACTGACTCCGTCTTACCTACCTACGCTTCTTTTACAAACCCAGGTGGCCAAGGATGAACAACTAACATATTCAAAAGTACCTTTCTGTCGCATTCGGGTGCAGTTGAAAATAACTTGTTTAAAGGAATCTTTACTACAATTTAGAAGTACAAGATAAACAAGGATAAGCAATGTTTAAACAGCTGTAGGCTAAAAATGAAATAATACTTATTAAAAACACAAAAGCAAATTCAGTAGGACTGAAGCATGTTTTCAGAACAAAATATAGCAATGGAATTTCTAGTTTTTTAAGTTTCATTTTTATGTTGAAATTTGACAACATAATGACTTTAAATTTCATTAAAAAAAGTGATTTTAGTGATTTTAAAGTTTATATATTTAGTGCAATACCATCTATCCGATAAATGATCAGCAGAAAAGTTATATCAATTATATTTTGTTAAAAACACAAATATTTCAAAATGTTTTATATTGAATTAAATATTAAATATCAAATATTTCCTCATCAAAATTGTTTCAACTGAGAATGTAACTAACTTAAAATCATACACAGGTTTTCCATGTAGACCACAACATGGGTCCAAGTTCCAACTTGATCAGTACATTACTCTGGTATGTGTAGGTGTGAAATTCAAAAAGGAGATTGATCAGCATGAAATCCTATTCCTATTTGCTATCACTTTTGGTAAGTGATCAGCTAGCTGTCTTGTATAAGAATTCTGTGCTTTCTCCTCCCCCTCCCCCTTTCCTCATACATAATAGGCTGTCAGAAAAAGTAGGATTCTTGGTTCCTTGCGCAGGCTTTTGAAATTAAAATAAGGACTATATGAAATTCACATATTGCTGAATGATTTCACTTTGCTGATTTTTGTCTTAACTATAATACAAAACAGCATTTAACAAAGAAGGGAGTGTAGGGAGAGGCTGACTGAGGACATGAGATTGTGGGAAGCTTCTTGCCATTCCTACCCAATCTAGGAACAACAGCCAGGGATGTTAGGGGATCATAGCATCTGAAATCAAACACACCTGGATCATACTCATTGCACAAGTTAGCATACGCTATAATCTGTACATATGGCTGATTCCTAAACCTTTTAAAAATCAAAACAATGTAAACATTAAAAGAACCTATTTTTTTAAAAAAGGTGGAAGTTTGTGAAAATATTTTAACAATTTTTTAAATGTTCATTGCTGGTAAGGGTGGGTGTAAGGGCTGAAAGGACAAAAAGAATTAATTTTCTGAAAAGCCACCAAGAACTTCTTTGACCAAATATAAATCAGAGACATGATTTGTGATGTGTGAATTCTCTTATATCTAATAAATCAATTAATACAGTAAAATTACAAAACCACTTTCCTGTGGAAAGTTAGCATAATTAATTTCAATTGAGGCAATTTATATTATTTATTAAATAAGATAGTGGAAAGAGCCTAACATCTATCACGTATTTAAATCAAGTTTGCCACTGACATATTTCTTAAAATGGTGCAAGATTCTTTTTTTAAAAAACTTGCTTACCTGTAACTACAGATCTTCAATCACCTGTGAATTCACCTATATAGAAAACTATATGCACAACTCCATTTGTAATTTTCTAGGGGAGCCTTTTGGACCCCAGGGACCCGTTCCATGGAAAGTGGTTTTTCCATGGACTGGAGGGGATGTGGCTTCATGTACTGCCTGCATCCCGCAGATGGGGCTTCACTTGTTTGCACGGACCGGTTTCTGGCATGTCATGGACCGGAGCCAGTTCACGCCCAGGGGTTGGGGACCCCTGTTCTAGAACCTACAGAGTTGTTTAGTGGAAGACCTACCTCATGTGTAACATTTGATAAGATACAATTACCATAAACCTCTTTCCCTTCCTAAAATTAATAGAGCAGATCTGAGGGAAGTCATCTGTTTTCACTTAAGTCTAAAAAGACTAAAAAGGCTGTAAATTTGTAGAAATTTACAGATAACAACTTGAACATCTGTAATATCAGTTAAATAACTAGTTCTGCATTGTACTCTCCATGATTTATACATGCAACTGAGAACAAGCTTCTTAGCTGGATAAGACCTGATTGTTTTAAAGTAACCAAACAGAATAATTCTTTCTAGGTTTCATCTCTATGGGAATAATGATTCAGTCTGTAATACTAAAAGAAGAGTAAAATTCAGGTAGTCATTTGGCAAAAACAATACTGTATCCTTCGAAAAGCTGCCAATGCTGCAATCTCTCTTGCAGATTTAGTGTTGAACAAAAGAGAACAGTTCTAGATTAAAAGACTGCATCCTTTAGAAAGTCTTGGAAGGCATTTGAGAAGCCAGGAATAAAATAATATAATGTTGTATAGTTCAGCTAAAGCATGTGAATACAACAGACATTTTAAAAAAACACTGAAATTTTCAATACTATTGAGGAACTAGGAAAAATTGTAAGCAACAATACATCGTGACTTAAATGAAAAGTTTTGGAAAAAAGAGTAGTTTTGGAAAAAAAGGAAAAGTATAAATGGTAAATAGGGGGAAGCAAAATCTCCTGAACAGTATACTCAGCTGCTCCTTTTTGGAGGGAAAACATTTTGACATAACTCTGCATATGATTTAGAAATGACAAGGCATCTTGAAGTGGAGATAGTCCAAAAGTCAATACAGTAAACCTATAAAACAGTTACTATAACTCAAGAGACTATGGAAACCTTTTTATGGATTAGGGAAGTTTATGGATCAAAGTGGCAGTGGGAAATCTGTGCCTTCAGATTTGCAAGATTCTGTAAATGTAGCCTTATAATAAATTAAAATTAGTTCAACTAAATTCAAAGCATTTTCGTGGTTTTTTTTAATCTTAGTGCACTAGATTATACAGCTGTTGAATAAATGAATCTGCTTTGGGGCAAATGGTTGGAACAGATTATTTTTTTGTAGAATTATCAGAAATTAATAACATAGGATTATTTTATAGGATATCCAGCTTTTATATCCAGCTCCAGGAGTTTAAAGAGGCCTTTAAAATATTCCTTTATTAAATGTTGTTCCAAGAACAACAGGCCTGTGAGGTAGATAAAGCTGAAAAGGCCAAAGTAATCTATTGAATTTATGTGTACCTGAAAGACAATTACCTGGTCTTGGTCCTTCATCACAAATGTAAACCTGGCCAGCATTCCATTAGTGAAACAATTATAATTTCTCTTACCTATTTGTCATATCCATTTTTCTAATTTCAGATTCAATCCATATATCATTCTTTAACATAGTAGTTAGCCACACCTGCAGATTAAGAAAGTTATTTCTATTACAAATAATTTTCATGCTCTTCTATTGCATAGGCAGTTGAGGATGACATTCAGCTATCCCATTCTGAAGAAATACCCTGGCAGAAAGTAAAAAGTTTATTTGTCACTTCTGTCTAACCAGGACACTAATATATCCTCTAAGGTTAGTTGATTCTGTGCCTCTATTATAATTGTCTCACTTATGTCTGAATTATGTCGTATTAATCTTACAAATGAATATAAATATATGTGTTCCAGGATAATGTTGCAGGATTCAATCTAGGTCGGTCCCCTTCTTCCAAGCTTTCGGACTCATGCTGGAGCTCATCCTCAGGGACCTTTTCTCTGAGGATGGGCTCCACCGTGAATCTGAAAGCTTAGAAGATCTCTGGTCCCAGCAACCGACCTAGATTGGATACTGCAGTATTAATCTTGGTGACTGCCATTATTGTTGTTGGTTTAATAGTCAGCCAGATATTTAGACTGGATTTGATGTTTTTATCCACCTATTCAGTCCTTCCCAAGGACCTGGGATAGGGAGATGCTGTTTGATGGTGTTAAAGGTATTGTTGCATGATGATAAGTTGTTCCAAGTAAATCTACCTTTTGCAAATGACTGATGGTCAATTGTGTCAACGCTGATGTTTTGAAAATGTCTATTACTGTTGCTGTTATATTTGCTTTCTATTATTGTTATTTATTATGTGTTATACATACTTTTTATTTGCACCTATATATTTGAGGTTTATCTAATTCTATGTATATCTAAGTTATTTGTATTCTGAGTTTTCTGGCTGTAAACCCAAAATAAAGATAGTTAAGAATACTTTTATTCTGAAATTGTTATCTGTTTCTACTTCCTGTAAAGTTCTTCATCTCTTGTTCCTACAAGAGATCAAGACCCTCATAGTTTATTAGGTCAGCTATTTGAATCTCCAGAAGCAGATTGGATTATTTCAAGAAACTATAAAAAGCTTCCCTATTTATCCCATGGGGAAGGCTCATTCTCGGTGGTAGTTCTACTTTCTTCAAAGAAAAATCCACTGTATTTCATATATGTTCTTCTCGATGTAATACAATGATTTATACAATCTAAAAATGCCCTTCCAGTTGTATATCCAAGAACACATTACCTTTTCCTCATTACTTGGAAATGGTAGTAGTTCAGTTTCATGATAAGCCATGCAGAATTTTTTTGCTTCTTTCCATATCAAGAGTTTTTCTGGTTCTATATAATAACAGCTATTATTCCAATACCACCATCCAAAATCTTTTGGACATTTAAGATGAATTACATCTGAAAAATAAACAGCTATGGTATATTTAAACAACTAAGCAATAAGACAAGATTTACAGAGTTTTGCTGATGTTGTTTTATAAAAATTAGTACAATAAATTGTCCTTAACCAACCAGTAACACAATAAAATTGTCCATCTGATAACGCAACAATAACTTCATAACTGAAAGAAGTCAACTTTTAAAAATATTTTTGCTATTTATTAAGTTAACCAATGTCACTATAAAATCAATGTAGAGGGTTTAATTCCTTTATACTGAAAGTCAGGAAATCTATCTTGAAAGCTATAAAAACTCATACATGGAAGGCCTCAGGAGTTTAATTACAATTGGGGCTAATATATGTGATGAATTGCTTCATAGTGGTAATCTATAGGTACCTTATATTTCATGTTTAAAATTAAAGATCAAAGAAAGGGCAACTTTTAAAAAATCAAATAAAGTATATTATTTTAAGAGATAACTTCTTTTTTCCTTTTTTGTTTTTCCTTGTTATTTTTAATATTTATAAACAATAATATAGTGGAGAGTTTGTTACTAAAGAATTCATATTTCTTTTTTCCTTTTCTGAGGGTAGACTGATTTTAATGACAATGTTAAGACAAGTGAAAGGCTGAGAATTGAGGCCATATAGAAAAAGAATGCAATATCAAAGTGGAAGCAAGAAATGCAATATACAGTACTGATATGTGGGGAACAAACCAAAAGAATTAGTAAAAAAAGAATTCAATATTTGAATACTGTGAAAGCAACATAAAGGGAAATAATGAGAAAATAGATGATTTGTGAAGAAAAATGTTTTGTGTAGATTTACTGAGCTTGAAATAGGAAAGCATATACAAGAAAAGTAGTGATCAGGCATTTGGAAACCCAAGTGGGGTTCTGGAATATAAAGACAGAACTAAGTGTCAGAACATTAGTCTTTTGAAAGCCAGTGTTTTTGTTGAGATCACCATAAGGGAGTTTTCCAGAAAATAACTAAAGTTCAAAAGAAAAGTCAAAGAAAAGAGTTTTCCTCTGTGAAATAAAAGTTCAGCTACATCAGAAAAAGCAGTTTAAGACAGTATCTTAGAAGCCTGAAACAACAGGGATAATTAACACCATCAAAATAAGCAGAAGTGTTCCAGTTGAGCCCTTTTCACTTCTTTTACTGAATAAATGCCAGTTTCTGTAGGGGACAGGTGCTAGATTAGATGAAGCTCAAAAAGGTGTACAAAAAACAGCAGCAAGATCAAATTGGCATAAATAGAAACAAAGAATGCAGCAAAGAATACCAGTGAAAGGGAATATTTGTAGCTCATGGTTCCTTCTAATATATTTATAGAAGGGAGAAAAAAATTAAATTGCATACCTTGTTGACAATCATTTTTTACGTGGTTTTCGTTACACTGGTCGTTTTCTGCACACTGTCCATTTAATGGATTGCAACTTTCACTTGCATTGCAACTGCAAACCATGCCACACTCTGCACCATAATAACGCAGTGCACATGCTGCCAGAAAATTTTTTAAAATTTATTGTCCCAGAATAATTATAGTGTTATACTCTTCCCCATACGTTTTATAACAGACAGAGACACCAAAATACTCAAAGGGTGAATGGAAAGACTCTTGAATTATCATAAATTTCCATTTTCATGAAGCTAGCCACAAGTGGAGACTGTCCTGGGCCTGATTTGTTTGTTGCTTTTTGCAAATCTAATAGATTATTTAAAAAAGCTATATCTTCCTGCATGACTTTTCTCCACTTCTCTATAAGTGCTAACCCCAGTTAATAGGCTCCACTCTGTGATTTTAAATTGATAGTCCCTAAGGGATCCACAGAGTAAGCAAACAGCTATTGTTATTCCATTCCTTTCAATGACTATCTTCTATTGTGTGCTTGTTTACTCATTTGTAATCCCATCCTCTCTAACAACAATTTATTTCCTTCTGGTTAGTCAATCCAATATCAGGGTGAGCATTCCAATGGTTGGATGAATGAGGGAAAGGGCTACAAGATCTGCCCAACAAATCTGATTTATGAGTTGAATTCTGGAGACTGCTCTTGTTCCTTGAGTACATTCAGTGAGGAAGCCCCCCCCCCTTCCCGGTGCTGTGAATATACTCGGGAATATTTTATTAATAAACATTATTTAAAGTTTGCTGATGTCCTAATGTATCCCCTAGTATTCTCATAGTTTGGTACCTGTCCTGCAATTTTAAATTAAGCACTGACACACAAATTAGTAGCAATAGATGCTATGCTAGATCAATGTTGAAACAAGAAGTGAAGACTATTGTCACAATGTGGTTCTAGAAAAAAACAATTGTGAAAATTGATTTGTGATCATGTATTCCTGAATATCTTGTCTATTTCCATCTTCTCCACACCATTTGAGTTGGGTGAGTCCCTAGTCTAAACTTGTGCTAACTGACTGGTACATCGATTCTTCATGTATAACATCCAAAATAGACCATTGCAGCCTTCCTCCCAAAATCCTCCCAAAATCTATATAAACTACGACAGAGCTTAGCATGAAGTCAAGCAGAGAATTTTTTATCTCTTTTCTCTGCTAATACTAGCTCATCTATCAGCCTTTCACTATCCCCAAAAACTTCTAATACATGCTTGTGGGGATGCTCATGCTGGCAGTTTTACCATCAATGGTATTGGCTCAGAAATTCAATAATATCCTCTGTCCAGAGCATTTATGTATATGTTCAGCACTGAAATTGAATCAGTTGCACAAGGAATTTTTCAAATGCCCTATTACCCTTGGAGGGCAAAGTTAATCTCTCATCTAATCACAAATTACTTGGACCCGTCCCAGCAGGAAAACATGTGCTTCTTATTAAATGACCAAGATTTTAAAGTCTCTAGAAAAATGGGCATATTTTCTGCCACAGCAACGACTTGGGCTTACTGTATGTTATACAAATTATTATTTATGTTGTGACAATATATTAATGCTCAAAATAAAATCCTAAGTAAACATAACAATGTGACACACATACCACTTTTCAAATATGCTGTAAAGAGAACTGCGTCGTTACCAATGATAAGCACCAATCGTTTTGCAAGTAACGTTATATAAATAGTTCTTATTCTCTGAATTCCAGTACAATGTTTTCCTTCAGTTCTACAATGCTGAAAGGCTTTACTTAACGATGTGTGGTTGACTGATTTACTGTCTTTGGTAAAGCCCACAAGAAAATAGCCATCAAATTTACGGAAATCCTTTGTTTCTACAATATGAACAAAATTGATTTGGAAAATTAACCATGCTGCCTATAGCAAATTTTAGTTAAATGATTTCTTAAATATTTTCATCTTGGACTGCTTTTATCACACATTTCGGGAATATATACAATTACTCTAAGGCAAGATGATTTTAGGGATAAGATTTAAACAACCATGGCAAATTAGATGTTAGATTATATCTAGAGAGGCATATGGTTTTGATAAAAACCTATGATCAAACTCGTGATTTTAATAACAATAGAAACAGAAATTCAGACATTGCAACTTCTTCTGACACAAAATTGAAATAGTGACTATTTCATCTTCAAAATGTCTGTATGTCAAATTGCAAAAGGAAGAAGAAATTCATAAATATGTTGGCACTATTTAATTTTTAAAATAAAAGAGGCTCAAAGCTGAATACTAGATACAAAGATATAAACTTGAGTCAGTTATAGTGGGATAAAAGGAAAACATGTTCTCTGCTACTATTTACAAATTAAGAATGAAATTGGATTCTAGATTAAGAGAATAATGAAGAAATACGGTTTCTTCAACACCATGATGAAAGAAAAGAAAATGGAAAAAAAGCAAAAAACATCACAACCATTAACAATATTAATGCAAAAACTTCAGTAACTGAGTATGGTAAACAATAAGCATTTTGTGACAAATAGTAGGAAAGGAATTTGCAATGGTGGGTGAGAACTTTGCATCACCCTATATATATAATCCTCTCTTAGCAACTGGGAGGAATCAAGACTCAATTGTTAAGTACTGCAGTCACTACATGAAAAAATCACACAAGTGTGATGGACTTAGAATCTCAATTTGTTAAGTTAAACATCATGTGACCATGATTTACGTTTTTACTTCTACCTTGTCTATTATTTCTGCTTGTTGCAAACCAGTTGTGAAAGACACAAATGAGAATCACATGATTGTGGGACACTGCAACATTCATAAATGCACAGACCTTGCAAAGCACTAAATGGTGATCACGTGACCCCAGGATGCTGCAACAGTTGTAAAGGATTGATTGCAAAACTATTTTTTATGCTACCATAATTTTGAACATTTGTGAAATGAGGCAGTCAGTAAGCAAAGAGTACCTGAATTTGAATACACCAAGAAGGAAGATCAGACATTTACCCAGAGTAGGGCTGATTTAGGGCTCAAGCTGTTTTTATTTTGATTGACGTAAGATGAACACATGAAAAGGACAACTAGTTGATAGTGTCCCAAGGTATTGGGGTGGGGTGAGGTAACAAAATCCCAATATAGGCTCACAAACATTTGTATGAGTGGAAAAGGAAGAAAGTTTATACAGCTCAAACTAATAAAAACTTAAAGAAAATTGTTTTCAAATATATTTGTTAGTCTGATCGTCATTTTAATAATATTGTAACTATGATTTATGATCTATGACCTATCACTTTTTTTTATGTATACTGAGAGCTTCTGTACTGGAGGTAAATCACCTTACCTTCTTCTCTTCTTTTGCAAATCCATAAATTGTTCCAGATGCATCCAGTTCCTATCAGTGAACCTTTAGGAACGGTGAGATATACACAGCACTTCCAAAAGATTGACCATGATTTCTTATATAACCTTGATTTCAAAGCAATTGACAATAAAATAAAATAGCTCAGAAAAACCTCAAGCGTGATGCAACAAGGAAAATTGCAGTCTTCTAAATTTTCAGTCATGAAAATATAATATATACAAGTATGAATTAAAAGTATAATAAAAGGATAATATATATACACAGAGCTAGAGGGAGAAAACTTTCTCAATAAACCAACGAGCGTAAGTTAGAGTTCACTGAAATTTAAATTAAATTATTTAGATAAACTATTTGGTTAAGGCCTATTATGACATAAGTATTGAACTTACCATTCTATATCTAAATCTGAAGCCTTAGTGTATGACCATCGCACATGGGTACAAAATTTAATCCCATTAAGACCAATCCAGTAAGTTCCTCTGGGTAATACAGATAGAAGGAATTTCTTACAAGAGATAAAAATTGGAGAATATTTATTTTTTGAAACACTGAATATTAGTTTTTAAAAACTTCAAAATGTGATCAAGAGTGTTATTTCCCATTGAAATAATTTCCTAGAAAACCCAGTGTTACAAAACAAAAGCCATCAGTTTACCTTTTCAGCTTTACTGGTTATCCAGAGAAGGTCTGTATTGCTATACCGTCTGCACATATATCTTGCCTGACGCCATTTTTTATTTTCTCCTTTATGGATGTAGTAACAGCTGCCACGCCAATATATCCAATTATCCTCAATAGGACATCTTCCACCAATCAAGGTTCCTAAAATATAAATACACAGATAAAAGCAGACTTAATTTAATATATACAGTATCTGATCTCTATAAAAACTGAGTTTGAGTGTGTAGTTGAAACCTAAAGCAGGACAATTGTCCACTTTTCTTCAGAAACATCCTTTGGTTCACTATGTCCTTATGAAAGTGACCTTACTCCATGTGAGCCTTCCAATACAATCCAAGCAGAATGCTTAATGGCTTCCATTCTTGAATACAGAAAATTAAAACAATCAGTCCAACAACGAAAACAAATAAAAAGCACACAGGATCTATTTTTTTTAAGGATCTATCTCTTCGTATCTGTTCCCAAGATAGTTTAGAATAGACAGGTTTTAATGGCTTTACAAAACATCAACCATTTTCAACTTTATGCTTTTAATTTTGCTCAGTATGTTTAGCCACTTTCTCTAGGTGGTAACTTCAGTTCAAATGAGAAAAGTATTAAAACTGCAGGTAGGAAATTCCTACAACATAGTTCTAAATGATATTCAGTCTTATGATCATATTCAGAAAGGATGTGAAAGGAGAAAAGCTAGTGCTTAAATCACCTGTTTTGCAAGTGAATGAAAAATCATTTTTGCTGCAGAACACGCTATCACTACACAACCCGGTATGTGGGTTACATGATACATCATCATCACACTTGGGACATACACGCTCACATGTCTCCCCATATCTTCCAGCAGAACAAACTATTAAAAAAATAAAATGTTATATCAGAGTACAGAAATTGCTTCTATAATTCACATAATAATAAATATTTTCAAGGTGAGGAAATAATGTATTATCTGTGTGTGAGAGAGGGGTAGATTTATAGGTCATACCAAATACATTTTTCAAGGAATCTGCTTAATAAAATTATTGTAGAATAATATTTATGAAATCTTTTTGAATCATTGATGCATAGATTTTTTGTTACTTGCTGCCCTGCTTTCTCTTCCATATGAAAAAGGAAAAGGTTTAACATTTCCCGTATCCACATTACTGAGAATTGCCCTTTGTCCAGAGCATCCTCTACCACTCTGCCTCTTTTAGCCCCACTTCTGATATAGGTGAAGTTACTAAAATATTGTTGGTAGAACAGCAGGCTGCTTACATCCCGAAAGCATTCAATATTTATTCTGGCAATTCTCTAAAAGAGGCAGAAAATATAAAAAACCATTATAATAAATAGAAGGTTCTATGTTATTTTGGGAAAGTCAGTCCTAGACTGACAGGAAACCTTGTAGGTTGTAAGTGACATACAAGAGATTTAGAAAAAGCATACAGTAATCTCTTGCGTATGTTAATCTCTGCAGACAAAAACAAATAGTAAAGAATCATATACATATTTTCACTGCATACTTGATTTGATCGAGGTTCTGACTGCTTTGTTTCTAGTATTATATATGTCTATACTATTGTGCAGGAGGAAATGTTTTCCAGAATGTGTCACTCCAGTACACGTTTGTGAAGCTAAACAGGCCTGCTTAGCTTCAGTCAAGGTAGAATACTTAGACGCTTCTCCATCAGGAAAATAAAATGCTCTTCCATCATGTTCCGTAAAGAGATCAACAACTGTTGAAAAAGCAACCATTAAATAAAACAATTTTTATAAAATATGAAAATAAATTAACATGCAGCTGGTTAATATGTATGATTTAAGAAATGAAAGCATGCTCCTAAAGTTTGCACTGGTTACTGATACTCATTAGATTATTGTACATTTTTTACAATGACCTAGAACCAATCTGATGATGATGATGTTGATGATGATGATAATGATAATGATGATATTCAATTATATCAGGTTTTCAGCAGTTCTACGGACCATCTCCCTCCATATTTTCCAATCTGTGCTGCTTCTTTGTTTTATGCTCTGGCAGATATCGCTTTGATGGCGGCTAACCACTTTGGTTTCTGGAGGCTCTGTTTTCTTTTACCACCAACCATTCCAAACACAACTGCTTTTTCCAGTGAATGTGATTGCATTACATGATCAAAATAAGTAATGCAGAATTTTGTGATTTTTGCCCTCCAGCTACATGTCTGATTTTATATCCTCCAGCACTTGCCTGTCACCTTTGTCACCTTTGCTGTCCAAGGAAGGCATAGGAGCCTTCATCATAGGTTTAAGGAGTAGAGGAAGGGAAAGATCAGAGGTTCTACTTTTTTCTAAGATAAAGTTCCATGTGAGAAGAATGTGGTTTGTATTACAAGATAAACGGAACTAGAACATTAACAGCCTTTTTAATACTTTTGATTCTGCTAGAATTCTGAGCCCTATTTCCACATAAAGGTCTTTTAATTCAGTAGCAAAACTCAAGGTAGGCAAAAATCCAGCTGTATCAGTGGTGACACAAAGAGAAACCTCCAGGATGCTTTACATCTCGTAGCTGACTTCCATACACCGTTTTGATTCATAAGGACTCATCAGTACTGTAGAAGAGGTAAGGAACAACTCCTCTGAAAGCACAATTCAAATCAGAAAACTGCCCTGTAGAGGAGGAGCTGGTCGCAGGAATTTATTTTTATTTATTTTATTTTTGTATTTATATACCGCCCCATTCCGAAGACTCGGGGCGGTTCACAGCTTTTATTTAAAA
>JANHFL010008608.1:22460-35227 GCA_032468155.1 Oxyrhabdium leporinum
ATGGTGGCGTACTGCAGGCTCCTTGTGCTGACTGCTGGCTGCTCGCTACCTGCAAATTAGCAGTTCAAATCTCACTAGGCTCAAGGTTGACTCAGCCTTCCATCCTTCCGAGGTGGATAAAATGAGGGCCCAAATTGTTGGGGGCAATATGCTGACTCTATAAACCGCTTAGAGAGAGCTGTAAAGCACTGTAAAATGGTATAAAAGTCTAAGCGCTATTGCTACTTGTAACTCTGTTTGCTTCATATCATTAAAACAATCACAAAATAAACAAAATCAGATACTAATAAAACAATAACTCCATAAAAACAAATGTAAACCATATTAAAACAAATAATAAGCAGGCAAATGCAAGTTAAGAGTCAATCAATGTAACCATCTAGCTCTTCCAAACCACAACCAGATCCCCAGGCATAATATGAAAGCCACGGCTTCATAGCCCTTTGAAAGGCTAGCAGAGTTGGGGCCGATCTAACCTCCAGAGGGATGTGGTGCCAAAAGACAGGTATTGCAGGAGAAAAGGTTCTCCTCCTGAGTTCCATCAGATGGCACTCCTTAATAGACAAAAATCCATAACTTGCCTCTTTCTCCAGGCTTGATGGGACCAGTAGGTGTAACTAGGGAGAGATGATCCCTCAGATTACTTGGCTTCATGACATGTAATGCTTTATAGATCATTACATCCATAAACATCTAAATGTAGATGTGTAGGTGATGTTGCTCAAGTCATGCATTACATCTTCCAAGGTATTCTATCCATTTCCCATCCAATCACTGAAGGTTTCTCCCAATTTTGTTACCTGACATAGATTGTTTCATATAATCACTAATCCATCAGGTTGCTATATTTTTCACACCCCATCATGACAATTTATTTCTCAATAATCAAAATGCTACAAACTGCAGGACTTTAAGAAATCATAAAAAATAAAGGAACCATACTTTTGGAAACCCTACCATTTTCTACTAGTATTTGTTGATGTCCCATTTCCCCATAGCCACTCCTTTACTTCTGCATGCCATTTCAGTCCTACCCACATTGTTTGATTTATCATCTCTTGAAGCCACACCTGAAAGGCAAGAACAGATGTAAAATAGCTAATTAACACAACATTGTAAAACCTGGGGGATATAATATACTCTATGAATGGAGCTGCCTCTTCAGGAAGGATTAGTCTTTGCTCAATTCTTTATTTCAATTAAAGATAAATAAAATACAAGATGCTTTTGCAGACGATGAATTAGAATGAAAAGTCATTCACTCATTTCCCCCTATTTAAAAGCTTTGATTCAAAAATTATTCCTCCCCAAAACAAAAATTAGGAAGAGCAGTCTATATTGTACTCTTGTAATTTTTATTTAATACAAACAATTACCTTATTCTAAGCATTTTATTATATGTAAAGATCATCTATCACTTAACATTTCTAAAAAACAAAAGTAGCAACAAGTTCCACAAATTAACTTATTCCATAAAGTAAAATTTCTGTGAAGTATTTAAAATAAATATTCCAACCTTTTCCCTACGACTATCCAGTTGAAGTAGACTGGTGTTTTTAAAATGCCTACACAACAGCAAAGCTTCTTCCCATGTCACTTTTTTATTTCTTTCTATCCAGTAACATGTTCCTTGCCAATACCACCAGCCAGCACCCAGGGAACATTTTAAGCTGTATAAACCTGATATCATCAAAAGGAAATAAAATGTTATCAATTAAAAAGACATGAATTTATTTTCCATATGTATTCTTTCCCATCACCCTTTTCACCCACCATAGCTTGTCAAATCATAGGTAGACACAGGAATGTTGGGACTGAGAACAGGGAATAACCACATTGCCATCCCTCCCTACAGGTAAGTAAGGTAGAGTAGTCCTCAACTTATGTAGACGTAGTCCTCAACTTATAATTTATTCAGTAACCATTTGAAGTTACAATGGTACTGAATGAATGGTGGTTAAGAATGGTCCTTGGAACTCCAGTGTCACAGCAGTACCTGTGCTCATGTAATTACAATCTGGGCACTTGGCAATCAGCTCACACATATGACCAGTTGTAGCACCCTGCCATCACTTCATCCCCACTTATAATCTTCCCTGCTACATTCCTGAAAAGTCAATGGGGAAGCCAACAGAGAAGCTAACAAATCATTGGGGTATTTCCTCCACCTACGCATCCTCCCCAGCCCCGCCCTCACGCTGTGCCAGCCATTAGCTCATCCTCACGCATCCTGGGTTTTGCTGTGCCACTCCCACACCATTGTGCATCCCCACACATCTTCCGTGAACCTCACTGCGCCTGGACCCCCACTCCTACATTCAGTGCCTTCCTCACACCCTCACAAACCCCTGCACACCCGCTCTGAGCCTTGGCATACCTTGCCTGCCGCCTGCCACCTGTGCACCAATAGGCATCCTCCCTGCATCTCACAATGCCTCTCTTGCATTCCCCTGAGCCTTGCTGAACCTTTTTTGCACTCTTGCACATCCCATCACATCCTCCCCGAGTTCTGCCACCTCTCCTGTCATTTGTGACCCATTCTGAGTCTCACCACGCTTCCCTCACAATCTTGTGCACACACACCCAGTCTCAATGTGCCCCCCCATTGCACATGCCTGCACACTGTCCCTGAGCCTCCCTGCTTTCTCCACTATTCATGCAAGCCCTGCCAAGCCTTGCTACACCTCCCTTGTCACTTGTTGACAAGGCATGCCTGCCCTAGCACCTGCTGGCCACATGGAGCTATCTTCTGCAGGTCTTGTGAGGAAACTGTAGTGCACAACCTGGGGAAGAAAGCCTTGCATGACCAGCAGCTGTCTCACAAGCTGAGACATGCTTGGTCGGCAGGAGAAGCAAGAAGGTCAGGTGGAATGACAAGGACAGTGGAATGCAGGGGCCAAAAGAGGAGAACGTGGGGGAAGTTGAGATGTTTCTGCTGTTGTAAGTGCAGATGGGCAGCAAAGCATCAGAATTTCAATCACATAACTGCTGGGGTACTGCAACAGCTGTAACTTTGAGGATCAGTCGTAAGTTCCTTCGTTCAATGCTTCTGTAACTTCAAACATACATTGAACAACAGCTTAAACTGAGTAATTAGAGGTTGCAATTAAAATTAAAAAGGAAGTCGATGTGTTTTTTTTAAATAACTTCACTCACCTAAAGAACATGTGCCTATACTTTCTGGTGCAGCACAGATAATGGGTTTCTCACATGTTCCACTTACAGGGTGGCATAACTTCCCCCAATGGCAACTTGGGCAATTAAAATCACAGTCTTCTCCATAATATCCATGATCACATACTTCAAAAGAATAATAATAACAATAACAATATATGATTATGTAGTACCTTAGAATACCTTACATATATTATTTTAAATCTTATAGCAATTTTATAAAAATGATGATTATGATTATGTACATACATATGAATGTGTTTTTGTAGGCTGGAGGAACTTGCCTAACTCCAGTTATTGAGTTTCCAGAAGGAAAATGGCAATTCTCAATGTAAAGTACAACATAATTGTGTTGGTTTTTTTAGTTATGTAAAACACAATATAATTATAAGTGTCAAGTGTCAAAGACATAGCATATATGAAGAACACGTATCATTTAAAACACCTTTGCAATTTAAAATCCTTATAGACATAAAACTAGAATGCAGAGCTCATTTGAAACAGTAAATATTTTTTAAAAAAAATGATTTGCAATTTAATAGTGAGGAATCTTTGATGAATTTTAACATTCATTCAATAATTTTGAATATTCGAAGGAACATATTTAAAATAGTTACCTGATTTTAAAAACAGTACACTTGGTCCAAACCCTCCACCAACCAAGATATAGCCACTTAATAGGAAATATCCATTTTTCCATAAGCCAAAGCCAAGACAATCAGGGTGTTTAATACATGTATCCTTTGAATTATTGTAAGAAGAATTGTCTGATAAACTTAATGTTGTTGAGATTACCACAGAATCCCAAAAGCCAGAAAATACATCAAGGTCTGCTTGGAAAGAAACAGATGTCATAAGTCTATTTGTCAAATCTATCATATAAAAATACATAATACAACCAGATCCTTCAGAGTGAAGGAGAAATTGATAGAGGGTAATGCAAAATTGGACCAAATCTGGAATTTAATTGATCACATCAATTTATAATGACCACATATTTAAGCCAATAAAGTCACTTCTAATGGTCAGTGAACAGACGAATGTTGCTTTTTATAGACAGTTTGTGCAATCTTCTAGCATGAACCAGGTAAGTGAGCTATTGTTTCTTCTGCCTCTTTGCACAATCTGCACTTCAAAACATTTGACAATTTTTCAGTTGCATCCTTATTGCATTCATACAAATCCCTTACCCTTGAAAAATCAAAATTAAACCTTCAGTTTCTTTTTTTCAATGTTCCAGTTATAAATCATTGCCAGGTTTATCTTTATGCCCTTTTCCCTCATTCTTTTGTAAAAATTGACCATTTTATGCTTTTACTTGCCAGCATTCTGTTTGTGTTTTTATTTCAAGTTCATGTTTTGTTTTCTGTATGTTCATTAAGTTCCCATTTTTAAGTTGCATTAGTGCTTGTTCTTGACTGCCTTTTATATAGTCAACCAATGCATGTTTTTCTTCTCTGATAATTTGTTCAACTTGAAGTAAACATCTGCCTCCATTTCTTCAGGACAGGTATAATCTATCACTATCACTATGAGGATATAATGCATTGTGAATGGTCATGAGTTTTCTTGTTTTTCAGTCCAAACTATTCAGTTCAGTTAATAATTCCAGCAATGTACTATATTACAGATATGGCCCAGGTATTGATGACTTTGATGGTGTTTCCACCATTCAATTTTGTCTTTAACAATCTTCTCACTTTTTGAATGCATTCTTTACTGGTTGTATTTTTAACTTGTCCGTGCTTGATTCCATCCCATCATAAAATACCCAGATAACATCAAACATTGATAAGTTAAAATGTGATCAGTAAAAAATACATTCAAAGAGTGAGAAAACTGTTGTTGTTGTTATATACTTCCTAACTCCGAGCAAGTCTGGGCAAAAGAAGAAGTGAAGGAATGGGAAAAAGTGGAAGAAAGGTTGTGTCTCTTAACATGAAGCACATGTTCTTCCTTTCTTCCTTTCTTCCTTTCTTTCTTTTTCTTTCTTTCTTTCTTTCCTATTTATTTATTTATTTATTAAAAATAGATATATGTTCATCTGTATTTTTTCTACATAAAACTACTGTAACAAGACAAATTGCAAACCTCGTTCAGCTGGTCTTTTGCATGCTGACTTTTTCTTTTCGTAACAGTGATCTGCTTCGAAATCACCTCCATGTGAAAGTTGTATACATCCTTTCCACCTAAGGCTTAGGTGAAGATTCATCCTATGAAGAAACAGTAAACGATTACATCAAGAAATTGAGCATGAACAGATTTATACTTAAAGCACTTATTCGAAATAAATAGAAATCTGTTTTATTGATTCTTGGGTCTGAACTAACAGAATAGAATACTACAGGACTTTTTCAATACTGTGAATCCATTATGTATAAAACAGAAATTGTTATCTAAGCTCCAAATGCCAAGTTACACATTTGACCCACTAAGCATGGCCATAAAAATCATAGTGAAAAATAAAGCACAATCACAAATTCAAAATCTAAAGAAAATCCAGAACAGGCAGGAACCTGGCAAGAACATTGGAAATATTAGAACTAACCAACTAACCTAAATGAAACACATAGGAAAAAAATACTTAGTTTGCTCTTGTAAAATTGTTTTCAGGCCTAAGCCAGCACCCAAAGCAATATTCAAATGCAAAAAGAGATTCCACTTGGTGATCTCTAAGCTTGGTTGTTTTCTTGCAAGCATTTCTCAATCAAAATAGGTAACATTATCAATGTTAGAAGGGAGTGGGGTTTGCTCTTTTTATCTACTAATATCTTGCCCTATCAGTGTTGGTGGCTTCTTGATAGGCTGTTGTTTACTGTCAGCTTATTTGTCTGAGTTGGTAGTTCCTTGATTGGGCTGCTGTTTACTTCTTGATTGTTAGTCTAGTATTAATCTTGGTGTTAACCTATGTTCATTTGGGTGTTGATTGCTGGTCATGAGGTATCTGTTTCCTTTTGGGCTTTTTGATTGTCTCTTTTAAACGGTATGCAGATGTTGTTTATCTTTATATGCCTGTTGATGGCTGATTTCTCTGAGTGCCAGGCTACCATGAATTATCTAGCATTTTTGGACTTGATTTGGCCTAGGATGCTCAGAGTTTCCCTTTTGAAGCTATGATTAAGTGTGTTTATGTGTTGTGAAATTAAGGAGTTTCATCAGATCTTCTGACTGATAATTGGTGTTCAGGGATGTGCTCTGCTAGTTTTCTGCCTGTTTCTCCAACATTGTGACTGTTACATTCCTTACATTATATATTGTAGATGACTTCTGTTTTTTCTTCTGGGGCAGCTGGGTATATTGATTTACTTATGTTTTGGAGAGTTTAATTGGTTTGTGTACTACAGTGATGCCATATGATGGTAACATCTGCTGGTGGTTTATGAGATGTTTTTGATGTAAAGTGCAGATTCAACTACTATAAGTGAAAATGGATTTTTATTTTAATAATCTTTATCACCCTGTGTAGAAAAAAAGTCTTTCCATATATGAATATATCTGCAATTTCCCAAAATTTACCTCTATTCTCTACTAATATTTTGCTGCCTTGCTTTGAATATTTTGTAAATCTAAGATCATATTAAACGTCTGCATCACCTTATTTTGGGGTACTTTATGCTGAGCTTTTTTCTGACTATTTGTAAGCATTTAATATAAAAATATACCACAATTGTTGATAACAGTATCTAGTTGCCCTTGGCTAATCTTGTAAAGTTAAACAGAATAGGACTTGATTATTACGTGGATGGGACACCATCAGGAAATTTCGGTGCTATAGGGATGGGGAAAGAAATCTACCCTATAATAAATCAATGGAAAATCATTTCCATATTGTTGCCAAGAAAACAATCTGGATGTAGCAACCTGGAATCAGGCTTGACTTTTGACTTTACATCAGTATGTGGCCAGACTGAAGACAGTGTTTGAAGTGCCAATTATAGGGTATAATCAGATATCTAAGAAACGCTAAAATATTATACATACCATGTTAATGAATGTTGTGCACTATCTTCATGAGACCAAGCCCAGATTCCATCACGATTTAATTCTTGCAATCCTACCCATATTGGCTGTATGATAAACATGTTCAACCATTTCTTCAATTAAAATTAAGATGAAACATTAAACAGCGATATAGCTTTAAATATGTTTAAACTTACAGATATTTTGTAATTATTGGGAAAATGATCAGTTTGCTTTTTTTCCTCTGCTAAAACATTTTCTGTTTTAATAAGACAAAATATTCTGATACAAAAGCAGGTATGGATTATCTTAAACAAATTAGAATTTTCATTAGTTATTGAAATTTATAAAATTGCAGTAGGATTGACACTTGTATTTCTGTCCTTGCCACATGCCTTTTCAATCACAATACATGTCCTCCAAGGCTTCCATTAAAAATATCTAAAGCTCCATTTTTTTCCATGCCATATTCCACTAATTTTTCCATGCCATATTCCAGTAATTTCAAATTACTGCTTTTCTTCCTCTACTGTTTTTGTTCAAAGTGTTCACTGTAAATAACCTTATTACTTATATATAAGTGCTTAAATATCCTGTTCCTGTTTATAGTGTATGCCATTTCATTTATTCCTACAAAGATTCTATGTTCTGTAATAAAATAAAGCTGCTAAATTTATAAAATACATGTAAACATGAAAGTTACAGTAAATCACCACAAAACCCGATCCCGGTTTGTGGACCGGTTTCCTAGAACCATAGCTTATGATAATATTTCATTTGATATGCTTGATTGTATCAATCATAACAACGGTGGAATGTCCTCAAAGGAATTGGAATACCAGAGCAAGCCATTGTTCTCATGAGAAACCTAGGTACGGATAAGGAAGCCATAGTATAGACAAAACATGGTGAAACACACTAGCTCCAGGCAAGATTGTAGATTCTCCCCTTATTTATTCAATCCATATGCTGAATACATATATTAAGGGAAAGTGAACTGAAAGAAAATAATTGTGCTTTTAAAATTGGAGGAATACACACCATTGTCCTGATACTTGAAAATGCAAAGGATCTGCAAGATCTAATAATAAAAGTTGAGGAGCATGGTGGAAAAAAATGGGATTAAAATTAAATATAAAAAAGACCAAACTAATGACAATAGGTAGAACTATGAGCCTCAGAAATGAAGATACTAAAGCAGTGGATAGTTTCTACCTTTTAGGGTCAACCATGATAGGAAGACAATTGACACTTTTGAAGTTTGAGTTCAGAGAATACCACAGGTAGACATGAAAACAAACACACGTATCATTGAACAATCAATTCAGAATTCTCATTTGAGGTACAAGTGATCACTCTCAAATTATCCTACTTGGGACACATGCAAAAACGTAACTATCTAAACAAGATCTAATGTTGGGAAAAGTGAAAAGAAAGAGAAGAGAAGGTTAACTATAAGGTGGATTCAGCTACGGTGGCAATAAGTGTACCTTTGAAAGAGCAGATTAGGAGCAGATCATCATGCTGAATACCTATGTGATCGCTAAGGTTTGATTCTGTTGATACAGTCAAATAATCACCTTTGAAATAAGAAAGATTATTTTCTTCATTCTATCCCTCGGATGACAGCCAGGGTAGTGTAGTGATTAAAGACATGTAGCTAAAAAACAGGAAGATTGTGAGCTTTGGTTCTACCCTTGCACAAAACGCTGGGCGACTTTGAACCAGTTGCTCTCTTTCAACCTCTTCAGGATGAATGGCAAATGTTTTCCAAGTGAACTGTAAGGACTTGTCCTTGCAGTCACCAGGACTCAAGACTTACCTGAAGGCATATACTACCCCTTCAGATAGTTCAGTAAAACACATTAAGTGAGGAATGTTCAGCAGCAAAGCTAAAGAGATGAAACTTTCTTTTCTTTATCCAGCTTTTACAATTTGTCTCTAGATTCCAGCATTAAGAAATTCTCTGACCTGGAAGCTGTAGACAGATTCGCTCAGCTGGTATCAAAAAAGAAAAAAAACTGTTCATACTTACTATTTTTACTAGGTGGAATAGGTGGAAAGTTTCTTACCATAGTTTGAACAAGCTCTTCAAGGAGCCATTAGTTTAACCTGCTTTTCTCCCCCCCCGTGCCCACTTTTTCAATCAATCAGAATATAGCTGGAAGGGTCCTTGGAGATCTTCTAGTCCCACCCCTTGCTCAACCAAGAGACTCTGTACAATTTCAGACAAATGGCCGTCCAGACTCTTCTTAAAAATCTCCAGTGATGAAACACTTACAAATTCTGAAGGCAAGTTGTTCCACTGGTTAATTGTTCTCACTGTTAGGAACTTTCTCCTTAATTCCAGGTTGCTTCTCTCGTTGATTAGTTTCCATCTATTGGTTCTTGTTCTGCCTTCAGGTGCTTTAGAGAATAGGTTGACCCCCTCCTCTTTATGGCAGCCTCTCAATACTGGAATATTGCTATCATGTCCGTCCGTCCCCAGTCCTTCTTTTCTCTAGACTAGCCAGACCCAGTTCCTACAATCGTTCTTCCTATGTTTTAGTCTCCAGGCCTTTAATCATCTTAAAGACTCGAAACCCTTTTCCATGAACTCTTTTTCTTTTTCCATATCTTTTTTCATCTTTAATATCTTTGCAGAGATTGTTGTAATAATTTTTTGTCCCTTCTATCAGCCCTCTGAAATTCCTTTTTACATAATTTAGATCTAAGACCTTTCTCTTTCTTGGTTTTGGCTTTTCTTCTTGGCAACGTCTCCCGTTTATCTCACCATTTCTTGTGTTTGTTGGCCTTTGGCAGGCTTTTTTCATGTTCTTTCTTAAAACTTTTTTTTATTTCATTCCATAGATCTTCTGGTTTCCCTTTGTTGAATGTCACAGTCCATTACGAAGAATCACAGAGTAACAGAATTAGAAGGGACTTGGAGGTCTTCTAGTCAACCCCCTGCTCAACAGGATACCATACACCATTTCAGACAATTTCTATCCAATCTCTTCTTAAAAACCTCCAGTGATGAAACACTTACAAATTCTGAAGGCAAGGCTTTCCACTGATTAATTGTTCTGTCAGGAAATGTCTCCTTAGTTCTAGGTCTCTCTTTCATTAGTTTCCATCCATTGCTTCTTGTTCTGCCTTCAGGTGCTTTGCAGAATAGGTTGACCACTCTTCTTTGTGGCATTCCCTTAGATATTGGGACGTGCTGTTCTATCACCCCTAGTCCTTCTTTTCATTAAACTGAATATGCCCAATTACTGCAACTGTTCTTCACAGGGCACTGTCTTAACCCCCTGTACCTCAAACATCTTTTCTGCATTCTTTCTAGAGTCTCAACAACTTTTTTTATTGGGGTAACCAAAACTGGATGCAATATTCCAAGTGCTACATTACCAAGGCATTATAAAGTGGTACTAACACTTCTCTTGATTCTATCCCTCTGTTAATGCAGTCTAGAAATGTGTTCGCTTTTTTGGCAGATGCAGCACACTGCTGGCTCATATTTAAGTGATTGTTCACTAGGATTCCAAAACCTTCTCAGTTACTTCTATTGAGCCAGGTACCATTAAATCTAAAAATATTTAGAAGACTTCAAAGATTCCGGTGTCAAAAATGGTGGAGCTCACTATACTTTGAATTTTCTTTTCCTACATGACAGCATGAGCAACTATATATGTGAAAGGTTTTCAACTAGCCACATCATAAATACCATTAGTGCACTGAAAGATCTTCAATTCTTTCTCAGTAGCATGTTGATTGTCATACAATCTAGGAGCACTGTATCATTTATCATTTTATTTTCTCTATCTATGTGGGGGTTTTGGTAAGATACAGGGATGGTTTACCAATGCCTTCTCTTGCATAACATGAAATGAAATCATTGACATTATTACTAAAGTGATCATTTGCCTGCAAAATGTTTATACATGTTTCTACCTGATAAACAGTATGTATTTTCTTGCTTTAGTGAGGCAACCAGAATGATTAAGAAGAGATGGTACAACCACTTGTTGAAATGGTGTAGGGTCTCCTGCTTGAGCAGGGGGTTGGATTACAAAGTATTCAAAGTCCCTTCCCATTCTGTGTTTCTCTTATTCCATTCGGTCTCTTGAGTGATTCTGTAAGGATCATATATTTTGAAATAAACCTCCGATATTTTTCACTTGCCCCACCTAGGAACACCACCATATACCAATGAAGGAGGACAGTAGCACTTGGAGGGGTGAGGAGACTCAATTTAACATGTTCAGAGCATTGCTCTGAGATGAAGGTTAGATCTAAAGTGTTATTGTTCATGTAAGTTAGGCCACATACAATTATAATTACATTTTTAAAATTGTCCTGAATTTATGAATTTTCCACAAATTCTCTACCAAGGGCATGAAGGTTGAGGTTCACCAGCATTATCGACTGTGGCAACTCCACCTCGAGCTATGCAGTCAAGTCTAGGAGCTCAGGGAAGGATTTTGTCATGGACCAAGGCAGAAAACACCTACACAGTAATGCTCACTTGCCACTACAGCCTACCTTCAAATACATACAATCCCTCAAATTGCTAGCATATTTTTCTTTTGGAGTTTATGAGCAAAAGTTGGAATTAATCAACTTTTTAACATTTTTAATAATTCAAAAATAATTGGATTGCTTAAAACTGATGAAACATATTGTGACTTTACAATATGAGCTTCCAGTTAAACTAGAAAATGCTTTAGAGATTTCCAAATCTACACTTAATACCTATACCTAAAAAACTGTAATAAGATAGCTTTAGGGAATTTAAAGGCAACATGGAATAAGTTGGACCACTGTTTTCACAAACAAATGGGCTAATACCATATAAATGTGCTATCATCTCAAGATGCCATTACTTCAACAAATCTTTCTTTTTTGTGTTTATTGGTCAGCTTCCCCTCTTGTCTCTTAGTTACATGGAAAAGCTGAAGTTTCTACTTTAGTATGTTGGAAATGTAATACTTTGAAGGGAACACAGACTCATATAATCTGGTCTTGTTGTGCATTAGTGTTGTTTTGGTTTATGGTTCATAAAGCTGCTAATACAGTATTAAGAGAAAATAATAAAAATGAGAAAGAAAATTAATAATTAATACTATTAATTAATAAATTAAATAAGAATAACTTTGAATTTATTAGACTTAGGCTGCATCATAAAACTATGCTTTAGTCTGATGGAAATATTAGTATACCTTTGATCTAAAGTTCTGGATGGAACAAATGTTCATTTTATACATATGATATGGCTTTTTATTAAAGCTATAGACAATCTGATCAATATCTATAGTGTGATTTGTTGTTTTGTTGTATGAACATTTATTTCAATGTGCACTTTCTTTTACCCCCTTTCTTTTTTTATGTAAAGTCTTTTATTTTTTATTTTAAAACATTGCGTGGACAGTATATTGGCTGAGTATCGTTAATTCCGATATAAGAAAAAACTATATATATGTATATAAATAGAAATTACAACAATTATCAAATTTACATAGTCTATTATTATTATAAATATCTATGTCAACACTTAATCCTTCATTTTTTTATTTATTCAATTATTCATTACTTCATCTTAATGATAATAATGTTATATCTAATAATATCTTTTTCAAAATCTGATCTTAATC
>JANHFL010008609.1:16922-27188 GCA_032468155.1 Oxyrhabdium leporinum
GGATCTCCCAGCCCCTCCCAGGCCACCACAATTATCCTCTGCTATGAGCAACATCGAGCTGGCCACCCCCACCCTGGCCACCCCCACCCAGTCAGCTGCGATCACCCAGCCATGCCCACCCAGCCCCTCGAGGTCAACCACAACCCTGATGCAGCCCTCAATGAAACTGAGCTTAACACGCCTGAATTAGACCATCCTGTTAAGTCAAAATACGGGTGTAGCACTGTTGTATAAATTCAGCCATTATATTAAGTCACGCTCAGCACACACTGTGAAGTATTTATATATATATAAAAAAAAAGTAGATAGGAGCTTTTTGTTTTATTATTCCTTAAAGACTCTAAACGGAACCCTTAGAGTTAGGTGAGATCAAGAAACAGAAGCGGAAGGGATTCTGAGAATATTTCTTTTTTATTTATTTACTTAAAAGAGTTATCTGGACTTCCATCTTAAGCAACTCTGGGTGGCTCACAGCAACCATAAAACCAATAAACAAAATAATCATAAAAATAAAACCAGTAAAAAAAAAATCATTGTTAAATTACTATTATTGTAGAGTAGAATAACAATCTCTTAAAAGCCTATCAAGGTTTCTTTGGGTATAGAAAATAAAATCAAGGTAGGTTTATTCTTTCCTCTTTCTCAGGACTGTGTGATCTATTCCAACTACACCTCCTTAACAGTTTTCTCATTCTTTCTTCATTCCCGTGGCCAGGTTTACATTTCTTCATGGTAGATAAGTACATAGGCACATTTGTTTTTTTCTCTACCACTCCGTCAGTCTCTTTATGTTGATTGGGAAGATTTCTACAGTAATTCAACTTCAAACATCTTCAGCTGAATATGATCTCCGAGTGCTGCATGACAAGGAATTTTTATATACATGACCATTGAGTTCAGTTCCTGTCAGTAACTTCCCCAAGGCCACAGCAGGATCAAGATATCGGCAAGCTCCGCTGTTTATTGCCATGATTTACTTGTCTGTGATGCATTATGTGGGATCATCAACCCATACTGCAGTTTGTATAATGATAACATTTGCCTATCTTATCTGGGAGGCAAAATCTGGAATAAACATTAGATGGCAGCAGAGAGGTAGAGTTTTCTGTCTCTCTTCCACCACCACCTAGCACTTGCCTGGATTTTGGCATCCCAGATAGCCTGATAAAATCCCATATACTGATCCAAATTCGTTGCTCCACAACAAACCAATGAGATATTGTTTGTGGCAGCAAAACCGCCTTCCTGGTTCTCCTCCAAAGTGTCATTGCTGTAACTACATCCTGGTTATGTTTTCAATCTAGAACTCTCAGGCTGGACCAGAGCAGGTGAGACCTAACTTTCCTCCATGGGTTCGATTTTAAGCAGGTTGAAATAGCCTTAAATGAATAAAATCAAGAGGTTGATTCCCACAGTACAGTAGACTACAGTAAAATAAGCTTAGATTTTAACATTATCTCAACATATTGTGTGAATGGGGCCATCAAATAACATTTTAGTTTGAACCCGCCCTTCATTTTTAACCACTACACAGAGAAGGCCAGCAGAACCTATTAAATATGGAGCTGAGTGAGAACTTAGCTTGGTTTCTCTATGTCTCTCTTTCTATGTGCCTAAACATAGTCATTGTGTTTGGTTGATTATAATTTCTCATTTTTCAGTGTTTTTCATGATTTGGAAGTCATCCAGAGTGATTGGGATGCATTTAACATTTAATAAGTTGTTAGATTATTTGTTTTGTTTAGCATGCTGAGTAAACTCTTAAGAGAGAGGTCCTCTTGTGCTACACAACTCCAAAGTCTGGTAGCACCTTTTCAGACTAACAAATTATATTCAAATGATAAGTTTTTGTTATGTCGTAGATCTGTATGATCTATGATGACGATTTTCCCTTGACTCCTCATGTGGGTGGGTCCACATGTATACACATACAGTATATTCTTTTTTTTGACACAAACTAATGCTCATAAATTTGTTCATGCTTGACAGTTAATGTTTAAACATCTAGTCTCAACCCTTCTTTGCCTTGTGCTATTATTCATGTGAAAAATGTTTTATTGTCCTCTCTTTTTTCCTTCCTTCCTTCCTTCCTTCCTTCCTTCCTTCCTTCCTTCCTTCCTTCTTTTCCCTCCTTCTCTTTTTTCTTTCTGAATAGCTCTTCATTTTTAAACCCCAAAGGATACATTCTCTAACCTGCCAATACCTGTTATATATGGCCAGTGCAGACTGAGTTCAATTTTTATTTATATGCACATGTATCAAACCTCGCAGATGCTGCAAATGAAAAAGTAGGAGAAAGAAGTTTTAAAAGTTTGCCTTGGAGAGAAAGTGAAATGGTGGGATTTACTATTTCCAAGCTCTGCCTCTGACCTACAGCACAACCCACTGCAATTCTTCCTTCTTGCATTTTTCATGGCTTCGGTGCCCCTCAGGAGGGGCACTTAAGCGATGAAAAATGCAAGAAGGAAGAACTAGACATGGTGTGGATTTCAGAAGAGCCTCTACTTATCTTGAATTTCCCCCCATTAATGGTATACGAGCCCTTAGCAATGTGCCCTTCCCAGAAAGACCAGGAATGGATAGCAGTTAATGTCTCCTGACAAGGATCTTATTTTTTTATATCTCAGGGTACAGCTGCTAAATGCAGCAAGTTATAGTTCACAGGTGGGCAGCTTGCAGCCCTACAGTCATATTCCGCCCTGAAACTCATTTCACGTAGCTCTTGGCCTTAGTTTAACACACACACACACACACACACACACACACACACACACACGGAAAGAATTGCTCAGACTTCTGACAGGTTGTATCAGCCTCCCTTGCTATTGGGAGGCAGGGAAGAGGAAATCAGAATTGGGGGGGACGGAACGAGGGACGACCCACAAATATTATGGAAAATGTGTGTCCTATCTACTTTAGAATCCATTGCCCTCATCCTCACCCTGTATGGTTTTCCCTTGAGGGAAATAAAATGTTACCCACGTCAATGTACTTTGCGGCTGTATTCATTCATTTAAAAGCCAGTGCCTGCATGGGCAAAATAAATTATCACCACACTCCCACCAACACAGACAGGGCAAGCTTACGTATATAAACAAGGAGCAAATTTGACACTCTCTGTCACTGATGATGTTACCTAGTTGGGTAATGAAACGTCCACAAGAATACGACCAAGCTCAAAGAGCACCAAAGACCCCACATTTCAAGCCTGAGCTACAAATATTCTCTTCTACTGGCAAAACAAATTAAGATTAGTTTTAATCTCAGTGGGATTATTTTTTTTTTAAAAAAAAGTTGTTTAAGGGAAGGTTCAATGTGTGGGGCAAACCCAACCCATTTGGTGAGGTAAGAGTTCAGTGTATTACGGACACCCAGAAAATAGGTTAAATAGATTAACAAGTAACAAGATTAAGAATGCTATGCAAATTCTGCCCAGGATTTCCTATCGACAAGAGCGTATTTAGAGACCTGTCCTAGTAATCTGTCTAAATTCCTTCAAAAACTTAATTTAGCAAAATAAACCCTCAAATAAATAAATAGTGGGGGTGCTCCAAAGCAGGGGTCTCCAACCTCGGCAACTTTAAGACTTGTGGACTTCAACTCCCAGAATACCTCAGCCAGCTTTGCATGTTGTTTCTAAAGGAAATATGGGAGTTGTTCTGACTGGTCATTCAATTTTCCTATTTATTTATCGGATTTCTTTCACACAACTATGGCTTGTGACCATAATTGGGCCCAACATTTCTATTGCTTAAAGGGAAGCATTTGTTAAGTGACTTTACCTCATTTTACAACTTTCTTGCCACCGTTGCTAAGTGCATCGCTGCAGTTGTTAAGGTAGTGATACAATCTGCCTTCCCCATTGACTTTGCTTCTAAGAAGGTCGCAAGAGATGATCACGTGACCCCAATCATCATAAATATGAGTTAGTTGCCAAACATCTGAATTTAGATCATATGACCATAGGGATGCGGTAATGGTCATAAGTGTGAAAAAATGGTCATAAGTCACCTTTTTCAGTGCCGTTGTAACTTTGAATGGTCACTAAATGAACTGTTGTAAGTCAAGGACCACTTGCACTATTTTCTCGAATGATGGACCTACTAGCTGAGTTCACCTAATGCTAGATCACTTAAAAAAACCAAGTAGATTACCTTAATTAGTGTTAATCCAATACTTTGGTTAGGATATTTGTGGATTTCCTTTCTACAATGATTCCTGTCTACTGCAATGATAGAAAGTATGCTAGAGTAACTTTTTGGTACATGGAGGTTTTATGATTGACGTGTCAATCCTGGCAGCCATTTGAAGGATTCCTGAGTTTCCAAGTTCACCTTTGCTGGTATCTTTAAGACAGACAACTCAAACCAATGGCTAGATCTCGCGGGAAGATTTGCCACGCACGCAACTCACTTTCATGCTTGCATCTGTTCCACTGGGATAGAATAAAACTATGACTCACTGCAGTTTGGCGAGGAACCCAGCCTTTTCATTACTTGATGTCTGTTTGAAAACAGTGGGTGTTCCCCCAACTGAGTTCTATGATAAAATGATCTAGGATAGAAATGCCCTTCCAAATGTTGTCTAATTACAGTTTTGTTTCCTGTTGATCATGTTGGTTAGAGCTGCTGGTTGGGTCAGCTAAATCTGGAAAGTTGCATGCACGTAATCACTCTTGTCTGAGGAAACGTTGAAGCTATTCTGACTGGCCTTTCCATTTGCTGTTTATTTGGAAGATTTCTTTCACATATTTCTTTTTTAGAATGACGGGATTACCAGCGGAGTTCACCAAAATTCTAGATCAAGTAAAAAACAACATGTAGATTAGTTTGATTAGGGCTAATACAATACAGGTGGTCCTCAACCTACGACCACAATTGAGCCCAAAATTTCGGTTGCTAGGTGAGATAGTAGTTAAGTGAATTTTACCCCATTTTATGACCTTCTTTGCAGTAGTTGTTAAGTGAATCCCTGCAGTTAAGTTAACAACATAGTTGTTAAGTGAATCTAACTTCCCCATTGACTTTGCTTGTCAGAAGGTCCGAAAAGGTGATCACATGATCCCAGAACACTGCAACTATCCTAAATATGAATCAGTTGCCAAACATCCAAATTTTGATCATATGTCCATGGGGGTTGCTGCAATGGTTGTAAGTGTGAAAAACAGTCATACCCAGGGATGGGCTGCTGGGGGTTCACGGGTGTTCGGATGGGCCCTTAGCAAAGATTCCGTGGGGATCGCTGAACCCCCAAATCCCACTCCTGGCTAGCCCTGCCCATTCCGCCCCGCCCCTCCTCCAGAGTCTCCACACGGCCCGCTGTGGATGCAGGTAAGTGCAAGACACACCCGGAGGCTCAGGGAAGGAGAAGGACGGGATTCTCTAGAGCATCCGGAGCCTGGGGGGGAGGCCATTTTCGCACTCCCAGAGGCTCCAGGAAAGACTCTGGACCTCTGGGAGGGTGAAAATCAGGCCTCCCGGAAGTTTGGGGAGGCTGGAAATGGGTCACTTCCAGCGTCCCTAGAGCGTCCAGAGCCCGGGGGAAGGCTGTTTTCACACTCCCAGAGGCTCCAGGAATACCTCTGGACCTTGTGGAGGGCAAAACATTGGGTCTCCCAGAAGTTCGGGGATAGTGGAAACAGGTCATTTCCAGCGTCCCTAGAGCGTCCGGAGCCCAGGGGAGGCTGTTTTCGCACTCTCAGAGGCTCCAGGAAAGCCTCTGGACCTCGGGGAAGGCGAAAAGGCCCCTCTCACCATGGTACAGGAGGCCAGCTAGTCCACGCCCGCCATGGCCACACCCACCCAGCAACCGGGAAGCCAACCCATTGCTGAGGTTTTTGGAGCCCACCCCTGGTCATACCCCTTTCTTCAATGATGTTGTAACTTTGAACGGTTAATATGTGAACTGCCGTAAATCGAGTACTACCTGGTATACTTCGTTAGGATATATGCCTGTATATTCATGTCCCTGTTTACATCCATACAGTATATATCTGCATATATAAAATACAGATATAACAATATAAAAGAAATAAGATAGTAAACAGGCATTTAAAAAAGTTTTAAAGAAGTTTTAACCGAAGCACTGAATGTTGGCCATATGGAATAACATTGATAAATCTTTCCATTCCATCAAAAGAGAGAAAATACATAAGCAGAGAATGAATACTTCATCAGTCCAGTGACAGCACTGTCTCTCCATCATAAAAGAGTGATTTCTTTTGCTGTTTCCCAGGTGCAGTAAATCCTTAGCGTTAGGATTTTTCCAAAGACCATGCTTGCTTTTTTCCTCCCACAAAATTTGTTTTACTGTACAAAATTAAACTCCCATTCCTTACTTCTAAACCTAATGCTAATTATTGTTTCTGTTTTCCGACCTCTTTTATTTTCTCTTATACGACTATTGCTGTTCTTATTTTACCTGTTATCTTATTTTCTCTATGTTCTATTTCTACTTTCTTATTCCTAGGCTTGTTTTCTTGTCTTAACTATTTCTTAGCTCTTTACATCTTTCCTTTCTCCCAAGTCTTCATCTCTTGTAGCTAATCTCAGCATATTTGCACGCAAAAAAACCCCACATTTTCACTCCTTTATAGACTTGCAAACGGCTTTTCTCTCTATTCTCTCCCTGCCTACCAGTCACAGTCCTCTGCTTCTGGTTTCTAGGGCTCTGCACATGGATTGCTTCACTTGGTGGCCTTGATCTGCAGAGTTGCTTGGATTTTCAGATTCTGTTCAGGCTCTTTTCCTCCCCCATCTGTCAGCCAATCTTACAGCAAAAAGAATTGAAGGGGCTTTTTTTTTTTTCTTGATTTCTGAACACTATTGCACTGCCTTACCTTTGCATTGGAGATTTCTGTTTCCCACGTCTATGTCTTTTATTTATTTATACCCACCCTTATTATTTTTTATAAATAACTCAAGGTGGAGAACATACTGACTATTCTTATTTTCTCCCTTATCAACAATCCCCCTTGTCAACAATCTTGTGAAGTAGGTTGGGCTGAAAGAGAGTGACTGACCCAAAGTCTCCTAGCCAGCTTTCATGCCTAACATGGGACTAGAACTCACAATCTCCTGGTGGTTGGCTAAAGGTCACCCAACTGGCTTTCATGCCTAAGGCAGGACTAGAACAGACAGTCTCCTGGTGATTGGCCTAAAGTCACCCAACTGACTTTCATGCCTAAAATGGGACTAGAACTCATAATCTACTGGTGATTGGCCCAAGGTCACCCAGTCAGCTTTCATGCCTAAGGTGGGATAGAACACACACTCCCCTGGTGATTGGTCCAAAGTCATCCAGCTGCCTTTCATGTCTAAAGGAGGGACTAGAACTCACAGTCACCTGCTGATAGGTTCAAAGTCACCCAGCCAGCTTCAAACCAGTCTTGCTGACTGGATTACTAATGCACGTACTTGCTTTCAGGTCTCTAACTCTCCAATTAAAAGAAAGGTTGGGCTGTTTTAATCCTCCTTCCTAGGTAACATGAAAATTTTGTATTCCAGGAGGGGGAAAAATGCCTGCTAACTCAAGGTGATGAGTTTTTCTTTTACTTTAATTTTTAATGTATTGATAAATTCCACATCTTGTAGCACGTAATTCAGACTCAGATCCCCATCTGTAAACCATTGTACTCTTCTCAAATCATTATTAGTATTAAACCAAAATTAAACAATAGTAACAAAAACCCTTTATGAATAATTGTCATCTCTCCCATCTGCCACTTCTGTCATATTGTAATGAACTTGTTAATTATCTTTTTCTAAACATTCTCTAAAGCGCCCAGTAAATAAGAGAAACATCTTTTCTTGGAAGTGTCATTTTGAGTACAAAACAATTATTACTTTCAAAGTCCCTTAGTCCATTGATTTGTTAATACAGATCGTTCCAATGTTTTATTCCACAGTTCTTGCCTATAATTATTATTCGTTTTAACAACACTCTTCAACTGTCTGGAAAAAAAAAATCTGCAGATTTAAAACCTTTCAAAATACATTTCAGTGTTAATAGTAATTCATGAGTTTTAAAAGCTGCTAATGGATCTGGGACAAATTGCAACATCAAAAGATGTTTTCATTATGCATACTGCCGTTTTGCAATTTTTGACAATTCAGATTCCTCTGGCAATATCTAAAATGTTGAAAAACTTGATTAGCAATAAGCTTTTTTAAAAAAAAAAAGTGTTCTTCTATTTTCAAACTGGGGTAATTCCAAAGTGATTCAACCGTTCTTCCTTTGTAGTTCAGTCTCTCTGCATTGCCACTCTCCATTTCATCCCATCTCAAATCTTTTGAAACTTTTCCTCTTTCCATTCAGACAAGAGATTTGGTGAAAGCATTTGGCCCATAGAATAATAATAATAATAATAATAATAATAATAATAATAATAATAATAATAATAATAATAATAATAATAATAACAACAACAACAACAACAACAACAACAACTCTATAAAAATATGTCTTGGGGAAAATCACCTTTAAAGGAAAAGCGGGAAGACAAAGCTGATAGGCTGATGAATTGATAATCCACCGGGAGCGGCAAAGCTGCAAGGCTTTCACCCCTTTCGACTTCTGCAGTACAGTGTCCCACGAAATGCGGCGGGTGAAGGAAAGCGTGGACGAGGGGATACGTGGATGCTGTGCGGATGACCCTTGTCTTGGCGTCTTCTGTGGCTTCCTATCTCCTGATCTTCAGTGGTCCAGAGCTCTGGAGGCACCGACAATCTGAAATTGTGGGCGGTGGTTGGTCAGTGCAAGAAAACATCGGTAGTCCTCAAACTTACAACTTTTCATTCAGTGACCATTGGAAGCTACAAGGGCACTGAAAAAGGTGAGGTATGACTGTTTTTCACACAAATATATACGTACGTACGTACATACATACATACATAGATACATACATACATAGATACATACATACATAGATACATAGATACATACATACATACATACATACATATATATATATATATATATGTATGTGTGTGTGTGTGTGTGTTTTTGTGAGGAAACTTGGTTACCCAAATATGGGAGGAAGCTAATCCACTTCCTTTTTGTCTTTCAGCTCATTTCTAGAGTCTATCCAGGCAGGAAATGTATACGACCCTCATTGTGTCGTTATATATGTTTTTTATATTTTTGCTGATATTCTTAAAATTCAGAGAGACTGGTATAGATCTATTTCGAGCTTTTTTGCTCTCATCAGCCAGACATTTAAGAATATCAGCAAAAATATAATATATTTGGGTGGGTGCTGCATTCCTGAGCAAGAAGGGCAAGACAAAGAGAATTATTGGCTATGAAATGGGGAAGGAAGGAGTGGGTTATAGGTACACTCCGAACCGCTTGAAATCTGGTTTACCAATGAACACTAATTTCAGGAGGATATTTTATTTATTCAGGGGTTGCTGCGTTTAGCGACCAGATGATGAGAAGTGAATTGGACAGGAGCAAAACTCCAAGTTTGTTTGGATAAGATGGGAGGCTCATGTCTGGTCTTGCTTTCATGGAATCCGAGGGCCGGAAGGGACCTTGGAGGTCTTCTAGTCCAGCCCCCTGCCCAAAGCAGAAAACCTTATATACCATCCCAGACAAATGCTTGCACAGTCTTTTCTTGAGGACCTTGAGCGATTAACTCCTGGAGGTAAGTGGTTATAATTATAATTCTTACAGATGTCCCTGTGACCACCCTGTGACCAGGACGGGCTCTTCATTGGTGTGTCACTGGTGTTGATGGCATCACAACCCGAGACAGCCTTGTTCTTTGCTAACCACCTCAATCTTCTCCCCTCATGGGAGGTGCCCAGTATCTCTTGTGGCAGGGAGTTCCACGGTTTAACTAACGCACGATCCAACTCCTCTCCACTCGCTTGATTGAATCCCCAGGGTTACCAGATTTGGAATGCCGGCCTACATTTATGCAACTGTCCATGGTCCTTCCTTCTGCATTCCCAAAAGGGTGCACAGATGCTTCTGGTTCTGGGGGTGCTCACTTTTTTGTCCTGAGGAATTTGCCTCCTCTGACTGGATCCAGGGGAGGGGCAGAGCAGGGGAAGTGAAGAGGCAGGGAAGAATGCCTGTTTTGCAGGGAAATGTCTTGACTTCTCCTGGCCTGGAGTTGGCCCTTGGACACCTAGGTGTTGAGGTGATGGGCGGCGCCTGGTTCTAGGGTGTTAAAAACATCGGAGTTTGTGGTGCCCAGCAGCCAGCCACGTGCCAGGTCTATTAGCCCCTCTCTTTGTGAAAATTATCCTTCCAATTTGT
>JANHFL010008610.1:0-10875 GCA_032468155.1 Oxyrhabdium leporinum
AAAGAAAGAAAGAAAGAAAGAAAGAAAGAAAGAAAGAAAGAAAGAAAGAAAGAAAGAAAGAAAGAAAGAAGGAAGGAGGAAGGAAGGTCTTTGACTATAATAAAGATAGATGACTGATTGAATAGATAGATGAGGGATAGATAGATGATAGATAGTCTTTATCAATCAAAGCAATAAATGAAGTATCCAGAGTGATGGTGGGTTTCTCTTCACTGGAGATGTTCAACTGTAGGTTTTCTCGCTATCATTCAGGAACACTTTAAATTGCTTTCCTGTCTATAATTAAATATGTGATTGGATGAGAGAGAGAGAGAAAGAGAGAGAGAGAGAGAGAGAGAGACAGACAGACAGACAGACAGACACCTAACTGATCTTTTAAATGGCAATGTTTAAAAGATAATTCCCATCCTTGCAAATTTGTGTACTTGAATTCCCCTATCCTTTTAATTTTGAATGAGAAATTGTTTCCCCAAATTCTAAGATAAAAACAGCTGTTTTCCACCCTAGAGAATGAAATTATATTATGAGCACTTGTTCTGTGACCTGTAAAAATGTCCTTCATTCTGGCAATTGGCCTTGAAAATGTGCATACACAAAGTTGGGCATGTTGTGTATATGAATGAAGAACACTTCATAAGGCGTTTAGGGCGGGGAAATAATCTGGGGAAAGTCAACCTGGATGAAACGACAAGCTCAGATTTTGCTCAAAGGACAAAAACACAATTCTAATATAAATTGTCCTAACAAATTGTTTCTGCTCACACCATCAATGAATTACATTTCCATCCATCTGCCTCTGTTTATCAGAATGAATCATTTGCTTTGATACAAACCAAACTCCCATACAAATCCTTCACAACACAAATAAATCACAATGATTCTCTTGAAAGTGACAGTAATATGTTGTATATTATTATTATTGTTATTATTGTTATTATTGTCATTATTATTAACATCTGTATGAACCAGTCTTCAAACAATATGGCCTTTTTGATCTTAATTAGTAAATATTTTCTTTAAAAGGGGAAGTTAAGTATCCATTTGTGTTTTAATTATTTCTATTAAAATCAGTGCAAGGTCACACTAATGTTATATCCCTCCACACAAATAGTTCATCTGCACATGACATTTTATTTATTTATTTTTTTAAATGGATCAGATTTCCATCCAACTGCTAATAAAAATATGTCTTTCTATTTTGATCATTATATCACAGCTCTTAACACAATTAACATATTTTATTAAGGATTTTTTGAAGGATTTTTAGCATCTGTAGCACATCTCCAAATTAAATTGCACTCAATGCTAATTGACCCCTTTTGTATTTTTTGCTAATTATTATTAAACTATAAATAATTTAAGAAAAAAAACCATATATTGATAAAATTTGAGTGCTTACTTTTATTTAAAACCATTTTAACCCACTGCATCAGAATAGTTTATTGATAAGGAAAGTTTGCCATTAGATTTGCAATAAAAGACCCAATATGTAAGGAAACCTGATCAGGAGGGAGACAGAAAAAAAGACATTTCAAGTATTCTTTCTTTTCTTAAAAGATCACAGAAAGTTATCTAGCAAGGAAAGTGCAACACACTTCTTTCAAACAGCTTCTTAGCCAAGTACAAGGCCTGTTTAGCCTTTCTAAGCCATGACAATTTTTGAAGAAATGGAAGATGTTTTCCTCTTGTTCTTGTTCTTCTGACACTACTGTCTATTCTTTGACATTCGTGTCCCTCGACTAAAAAATAACAGAGAAAGTAAAGTTGTCAAGGGCAAAATGCAAACTCAAGTTCATTACAAAGCTGCCCACAGTTACTAAGTACTCAGCTACCAAAGCAACCATCTAAAAAGAAGGAAGTAAGGAAGTTGTTGAAAAACATAGTGTACCAATCCAGAACTCCAGAAAGCAGAAATAGACTACTTGTATATTATCCAATGCAATGACTACTAACTTCATTAAAAAGAATACTGTCTGTCCATGAAACCAAGCACAACCCAATTGACTGTTGAAAAACACCTTTGGGACAATCAATTCACTGATTTTTAAAAATTCATTTATTTTTTTTAATGCTTTTCCCTCTGTTAAGAAACATAGAGAAGCCATAACCATTGGCTCATGCAATAAAGTTTTACTCCAAAGCATGGTTTACAACACTGTACTAATACAACAGGCTTACAATTTGCTTTCTATTGATCCCACAGACTCTTGTCCACCTTCTTTCAAAAAGGTCAACATTCACAGTGTAATTGGAAGCAGAAAGAAAAGCAACAGGGAAAACGCCTGTGTCTATTTTGCTTTGATGAAAGCAAACAGAATAGATCTTGTTTTCAATAAATTAACTATCTTTCATTATAATATAAAGAAAGGTGGCCCTTTCAACATTTTGGGAAATGTAAAATCCCCTAAGTTATTTTTTTTTTATTAATTAAGACAGGTTTTTTTTCCCCTTTTCTTTTTTTCTGCTTTCCTTTAATTTGAAAATAAGATGGCAATTTTAGGAAAGGAGATAGAAGATTTTTTTTTAAAAAAAGTTTTACATTTTAAATAATATTCTGCATAGTGCTGCATATATGCAAGAGCCATGGTGATGCATTGGTTAGAATGTAGTACTTCAGGCTACTTCTGCTGACTGCCGATGCCAGCAATTTGGCAGTTCGAGTCTCACCAGCTCAAGGTTGACTCAGCCTTCCATCCTTCTGAGGTCAGTAAAATGTGGACCCAGATTGTTGGGAGCAATATGCTGACTCTGTAAACCACTTAGAGAGGGCTGTAAAGCACTGTATATAATTTCATTTCATGCCATAATCTTGATGCAGCTTTGAAATGTTCTACTCAATTCATATTCTAGGTATAACAGTTGGTTGAGATTGCTTGTTTTCTTGCAGAAGTTTCATTACAAAACATCATTATTGGAACACTGATCATGCTATCTAGTTTGGATAATGAAATGTCTGCAAGAAAACAAGCAACCTCAGAGATTACCAAGCATTCCTTCTATTAATACTGAGCTACAAATATTCTCCTTCATTTATTTTTTCTCTTACAAACATTGGTTGCTTGAGTAAAGCATAGAAATCTCTCCCTGCTAGAGCAAGTGGGCCATTTTTTTTCCCTCCCAATAAACTCATGGACAATTAAGTAATGGATCATAAGACAGGGAAAAATTGGATGTCCACCTGATTATCATGTTAATTTTTATGTATTTAGGACATGTATATTTAGAAAATGTATATGGCCACCCATATACAACAACAACAACAACAATAATAATAATAATAACCAAAGACATCATGAAAAATAATCCAGTAAAAAATGAACTGAGACACCATATCACAAATTCATAGTACAAATACATGCATATTGGGCTTCTCTAACATTCAAGTTCTAATTTCTAGGGGGAAAGCCGAGTGTTCAAGAGGTTAGGACTCTTGTTAGGGGCAGACATTGCAACAGAAAAGACCAGAGCCACCCCAAAAAGTGAAATTGGCAGTATTTAGATTAATTTAATTTAATTAGAAAATGTGTCACCTTGGTCCTAAAAGATAAAACCATTTAATAGGTGAAACCTAGATCAGGACCACATTATCTGATCTGGTGAGACAGGCAGAGATGCTTAGAGATAGGCAATTACTTGCAACAGGATATTAGAGTTAGAGGCCTTCAAGTCCAACCCCTGTTCAAGCAGGAGACCAGTAAACCAGTCCCACAACATGCAGGGTTTTAAAGGTGATAACCAGCACACTGAATTGCACCCAGAAACTTACTAGATCTAATGCAGTTTGTGGGACAGTGGTGTTACATGAGGAAACATGGTAGTAGTCCAAACTGCTACATTTGGGACCAGTTGAACTTTCTGAATGTTCTTCAAGGGTAGCTCCATGTAGAGCACACATTACAGTTACCCAGTCGGAAATTGACTAAGAAATTTAGGAACTGGGGCACCTGACACACAAATGGAATTTGGATACATTCTCTTAGCCATGATTCTTAGAGCAGGTGCCAGGTATCTGTAAGAAACCCAAGAATGCATTCAACTTTGGCATCCTATAAAGATGAAATACAACTATATACAGAGAAGAGAGGGGGAGTAGTGTAAGCACATGTTTTCTATTTTGCAGTGACCAAATAAAGTCTCTCTATTTATTATATGCTATGCTATTCACATGTCAATACATTCCTTACCTAATACGTCAGAGGCAGGATTATTAGAAGAAAATCATTTCTACGGTGATCAATATTTTTTTATCAATAATTAAGGTGTGGGAGTTGAAGAAATAGAGCCTGGAAAACATCGCAAGGGCACTTGTGGTGGGTGAGTCATCAGTCTCAGAATGGCAGATGGGACCTGGGAATCAAAGCCCCCTCCATCTTAATGTCTGTTTTATACAGATCCCCTGTTTCTAAAAAAGATGCATGGCTTAATTGTCCATTCACCATTTAGATGCTGTTGATTCACCCACTTTCCCCATGGATACTCATCCCCTATTATTTTTAAACATTTCTCTATTATTGAATTATAACATTAAAGGTAAACAATCTCTCAGGTCAAGTACTACATTTTTTTCAGGTTTATCAATGGTCTCTAAGAAAGGTTTATAAAGTTTAAATCCCATCTGGATGATACTTATTGTTATATATACATTGCGTGTGTGTTTTGGAGAGAGAGGAAGGGGGGGGGAAGCAAAAGAGAAAGAGAGAGAATTTATGGGTACATTTGTATAAGTATTTGTATACTATTTGTATTTTATACTGCTGTTCCAAGTCTATACCCTCCAGATTCCTAATTTTTAATTTCCTCTCTTGTATCAGTATACTCTGAACAAGATTTTAGCATTTAATGTTATCTTTTAGCCATTTTTTTTGTCTGTATGTACTTTTCATAACAATTCTGACATTGTCAATTTAGCTTTGAATATTTGAATATCAAATTTCTTGTGGTGGTTAATGACTGCAATAATGTAATTTGCGTTCACTTTCTCAGATCAAGTGACTGTACTTTGAAAAGAAGTATTGACAGTTTTAGAGGAAATGCTTCAAAAATGTTTTGGAAAAATGCTTTGGATCTAACAGAAGCACAGTAACTCTCTGCCTTTCCTTTAAGCAGCCTATTTTCAGGCATCCTCACACTTAGAAAATACTGAAAGGGTCCTGCAGAAATCTACAACATGACAGACTGTTTCAAAAAATGACAGGGAGATTCTGTGCTCATACCAGCGCAAAACACTTTTAAATAATTTGCAAAGCATTGACAACTCTAATGTTCAAATTCACATGTAACATAACATAGAATAACAGAGTTACAAGAGACCTTGGAGGTCATCTAGTCTAACTTCCTGCATGAGCAGGAGAATCTATACCATTTCAGACAAGTGTCTGTCCAACCTATTTTTGAAAGCCTCTAGTGATGGGGCACCCACAACTTCTGAAGGTAGGGTATTCCACTAGTTGATTGTTCTCACCATTAGGAAATTTCTCTTTAGCTCTAGGTTGCTTCTCGTCTTGATTAGCTTCCATCTATTGGTTCTTGTCTTGCCTTGTGGTGCTTGGAGAATAGGTTGAACCCCCATCTGCCCCCCAAATTCAGAAAAAAAAGTGCATACAAATGTTCTGCCTGTTAAGAAAATCGACTTCTGACAAATTCTCTCTCCCCCCCCAATAGAATGCTTAGAAAAGGGAAATACTGGCCAGATTACTGCTATGTTAAGACTGTAAAATCAATCAAATTGACATTGATCAAAAGCTTTCTAATGCCCATATATAATAAGAACTAAATTCAGCAATGGAATGAATCAGGGATGGGTGTTGTAACATTTGAAATAAGACTAATTTTTATTCCATATGAACATTTATACATCAGATTTATTTCCCATGATTTTGACAGTTCCAAGCAACACATCCGGGAAGCAATGACCAGTATCCTTTATGACATTTCCAAAGGTTTCCCTCCTCCTGAAATCTTGGCTACTTAATTATGGATTTCTCCTTCTTCATTACACACATTGTTAATTCCAGATTTGGCAGAAGTTTCGACCATGTTCACATTTATTCACATAATGCATATTTTTATATTATGCACACATCCAGCCTTTCTCCATTCAATATTTAGGGTCCACAAATTTTGGTACTTTCAGTTGCTGTACACATTGCTCTTGTTGTAATCCCAGGACTTCAAGAGGACATAAAATTGCAGAGGGTTGCTAAAGGTAGTTTAATTATAAAACAGTAAAACATACAAAAGGAGGAAATAATATGAAATAATTTTCAGTACATCAGTTTCAGTACATCATTACCATAACAAGAAGATGCATAAAATCTCAGTTAGAGAATAGAATTCTGATTATGAATGGTGGATTTTTATGAGTTTAGCAGGGGCCAATAGATTTTAAACAAGCACCGAACAAAATGACTTATCAGGACAAATGTGTACAGAGAAATTCATTTGTTGCTATTTAGTATACCTTCCCCAAACTTTGCAAGTTCTGTTTTAGGTATATTAAAGATAAAATCTAAGTAATTTGTGGGAATATAATGGTGACAGCTTACCATTGAGAATTTATTTCCTCTTATGTGCTTTCTATGGCGTCAGATATCCTTTTTTTATGCAAGTAATCTCATCATATTTGGAACACGTGGTCATACAAATTATATATGTATTGAATTCCTATACTAACCTTAGAATTAATGCATGGATTGATGAGAAGAATATGATGGCACCATCTTATTTTCTGTTTATACCACTCTTTCAGCCTTCATAGCAACAATTCTAACAGTTAAAGTCCTAAGTCTTTTAAAGGATTTTGGTTTGAGAAAAAGTATTCCATGTACTTCTATCTTATGAATATAGGCGTAAAGAAAACATTTTGAATGTAAAAGTTTCCATACTAGAAATGGACTGTTTGAACTCATTGGAAGTGTCTTAATACTGTTCCATTCTTACCTGAAGCATCCCAAGCCTGAAATAGTCCAAGGAGGTTAGAAAAGACTACCTTGAATTCCAACATTTTTGAGCTGAACTGCCTTGTACACTTTTAGAAAAGTCCTTTCCTTTCCTTTCCTTTCCTTTCCTTTCCTTTCCTTTCCTTCCCTTCCCTTCCCTTCCCTTTCCTTTCCTTTCCTTTCTTTTCCCTGGCTATTTGCAATTTAAGACAACTGCATTGCCTTTTGTGTTATTAAAATATCAGTGGAGTTATATCTTCTTCTTTTTCCTCTTTTTCAGAATAAATAACAGTAAGGAGCTCCTGTTAGGGTACCAGCTCAGATATAAAATCCACCCAGGCTCTAAAATTATATTACTCATTGAACTTAGGTTTTCAACTATTATTGTATAATTTATGTATCTTAAGGAACAATTTCCTGTTAACCAGACAGTGAAAACTTCTTAAGTTTTGCTTAACCTGACTAATGACATGACTTAAAAGCCTGGAAAAAAAAGAATCAATATCTTAAGTGGAATTAATTGGAATGTACTCTTTCACTTGAGCTCAAATTGATGATGTTGAACAACTTTTAAATTAAATAACAGGACCTTTGTTGAAATCACAAAAGTAAACTAGCTATCATGAGTTTATTAAGGGAAATTAATTGCATCTTTTTCTATTGATAGGATGGCTCTTTGTTATGCCTTGCCTTTTCAGATATTTAAAGCAAAGCTGAACATTAAGCAGAAATTTTAGCTAATTTATTTTCCAAATTCTCAAAGCTTGGGAAAACTATTATATATTCCAGACTTATACCTCACTTCTTTACTGCATACAACATAACCAGAGTGGAAGATGATAACATGCCTGTTTTGCTGCATAGTTTTTCTTCTAATTTGACCAGTGGTTGGATCCAATAAAGTGATACTTTTTTTTCCTGAATCTTAAAATGCTAGAAACAAGAGTTACACCATTTTTCACATCTTGCTGAGTTAACCATCCATACCTATTTCTAAAAAGAAACTGAACTGAGTACCAATCCACACTTTCAAATAATTGTTTATGGTTGTTTTCTTTCCCTTGGTGAATATACAGATTTAGATACCTTATGCATCTAATTTAAGAAAAAGCAATCAACATTTTCAGCCAGAGACGACTTATATTTACAGTTTGACCAAAGCTATTGAAATCTTCTCAGCATTTTTTTTCTCCATCTTCCTAAAGGAGTCCTGCTATAGGACAATGAAAAAATAGAAAATCATAATTCAGAATGAAGAAAGGAAGTAACCCTCAGGCACCTCAGTTTCTTCATTCATGATTTATCTCTATTCTATGCATGCCGGATACTTGATTTCATTGTCTATAGAGCATTGTGGTTGAAAAAATTAGTCAAGAAATGAAATCATCTCTAAAACACATTCAAATCCTAAACGTTACAGTTCCATCATGCAATTACAAGCTTTACAGGCCCTATTCAGATGTTTATCCACCATATTTTTTTCTGCAAGTTTGGGAGATACCGAAAAGCCAATGAATTTCCTTGCTAGATTTGTGTTTTTAGCAGCTTGAAATGTAACTGTCACCTTGGCATTATTTAGTAATTTGCATAGCACATTCAAATTGCTTTTTAGAGGTACTTCTGGATATACAGCTTCATAAGCTGTCTGCATTCAACACTGTGATTCATTTAGAACCCTGAAGAATGAAAATTATTTGGTTTCTTTTTAGAACTACCTATGAAAATCTGTGGCAAATAAAATCTCAATAAGAGATAGATCAGACTTTTTTTTCCACATTTTGCCTACGACCTAAAAACATATATCACCAGAGCCTTGATGTATCTACAATTCAGCATGCTTCTGCAATTTTCCACGGTGTATTACAGATACTTATATTATTCATTTCTATTTCTGGCTGTCTTCATAAAACATCTAGAAGAACAGGTAAACCTATATTTATGCTCTGCACCACTTTACATGCATTCTTCTACACTTACATTCTTTTTCCTTCTGCCTCTATCTACACATTGAAGAGAAAACAAAGTACACAAATAATTAACTTTTAACCTAAAAGTGCTTTTTCAAGAGGCAACTGGGCTTTCTGGTTTTTCTCTGAAGACATTTTTTTTCTTCTCATCCAAGAAGCTTCTTCACCTTGGAAAGATTAACTTTTAAATGTACCAATAATTCACATATAAAATGTTCTATCTGTTAGGATACTCAAATAGCAATATTAGGATGTTAAACTTTCAGAACCTACTTCAACAATTTAGAAAATACCCTAATTTGGTCTATTTTCATGAGTTCTCCTATTGCCTATACCCTTCCCTCCCAAACTCAACCCCGAAGATGTACAGTATATGCATTTTGCACATTAAATTATATTTTCAGGCCAATTTAATTTTTTACAAAAGAATGAAGACTGCCAAATTTAAAATGAGGAGAGGAGGAATAAAAATCAGTGACTTTAAATTTGATGTTGATCTTTTCTAAAGAGACCATTAACAATGAAAAACAATGCGGGCAGAATTACATTAAACTTGAAGGTGTAATAGGTTTGTTTGTTTTTTCCCTGAGGTAATCAGATCTGCCTAATTTCATACAAATAGCTTCAAAGCTCTCTTGTTTATTTGTTTTGTTGGCTCTTGCTTTTTTTTTTTTTGGTTTGATGGCTCCGTAAAGTCTGATAAAGATGCTGAGATTAAGCTGAGATTGCCTAGATTTAGAATTTCCTAGTTAAAATGTACCTATGCCACAAATACATCCACAAAGCTAGTTTTGTTCGGGCATTACAACACTCAATCCAATCTCTTATTATCAATTCTACTTTGATATTGGGTCTCCGCTAGCATCACATCTTTATCATAATTCTCTCCTAGCAAGAAAGCCTATGAAAGAGCACAGCTATTCTCACAGGCCTCTAGAGGAACCATTAATCTACATCATCAGTCTCCTACCTCACAATCAGAATATAGAAACAGCTATAGTCCCTGCAAATGCTCTATTTAAATGGTCTTGCTGAAATCATCTGAGTGACAATGACAGAGGGTGATATTTAGCTGGAACTGTCAAATATTGAGGGTTCCAGGCATTATTATCACCTGAAAAAGCCTTCTCTTTCAATACAAAACACAGACTATTTTTAGGGAAAGAGGGAAGGGTAACTTCTCCCTTCCTATCCATTCGTTTTATGTCTTCACGTTGCATAATTGAAAAAAAAACAGTTGGTCACTGATGAGCACTTACAGAAATCCAAATAATTTGTTCCCTAACCCTCACAGCCTCCAAACATTTGAGCATACTGAGAAGCTGTTTATTGGATCCAAACTGAGAATTTATGTATACAGGTAGTCATCCACTTACGGCCATAATTGAGTCCAAAAATTTTGCTTTCTAAACAAGACAATTGTTAAGTGAATTTTGCCCCATTTTCTGATCTTTCTTGTCATACTTCTGAAGTTGTTAAGTTAGTAAAATCATTGCTAACGTGAATCTCTCTTTCCCATTGACTTTGCTTGTCACAAAAAGAAAGTCACAAAAGATGACAACACGACCCCAGGACACTATTGTAAACACATGCCAATGGCCAAGCATCCAAATTTTAATGCCACTGTATATGGGAATGCCGCAATGGTCATAAGACTGTCACTTTTTTCATTGCCCTTGTAACTTCAAATGGTCACTAAACGAATGGTTGTAAATCGAGGACTAACTGTATGTTATTTATGTATTAGATACATATATAGATGAAAGAAAGAAAGAAAGAGAGAGAGAGAGAGAGAGAGAGAAAGAACAAAAGAAAGAAAGAAAGAAAGAAAGAAAGAAAGAAAGAAAGAAAGACAGAAAGAAAGCGTGTATTGAGCTACTGCATTTCCTTGAAAGAAATTCAAAGAGATCCAAACTAGTATATTTTTTGGGAAAAAGCCCTGATAATATTTTTTGACTTTCTATTTTTGC
>JANHFL010008611.1:13534-37900 GCA_032468155.1 Oxyrhabdium leporinum
ATCTATCTATCTATCTATCTATCTATCTATCTATCTATCTATCTATCTATCTATCTATCTATCTATCTATCATCTGTTTGTCTGTCTGTCTGTCTGTCTATCTATCCCTATCCCTATCTACATCAATTAAGCAATAGGCAGGGTACTCCTTTGCACTAGATATCACCTACCAGACAATTTGGAAGGTTACTCATATAGCATTGAATTGTCAGATAAAGTGGGGAGGAGACTAGGGGAATGAGAACAGTTCTGAAATGGGCAATATTTGCAATACATGCCTACAAAATAAAGGGGCAATTGGTATAATAGGTTTGATATTGTTTCTGTGGAGTCCTAATGACAAAAGACAAATTGTCCTTCAGGAATGGGATTGTATTGTTTCGGAAGAATCTGGCAAGGAAGAATGTACCACTTTAGTTCCTGAGGCAAATGTTCCATCTCCTTCTGACTAGATCATACATTATTAATAAGCATCAGTTTCAAGTGTGAAAGAACTGTTTGAAAAGTATTAACATAGTCTATTAGCTATGATTGGCACTGTCATACCTTTCATTTTTGGCTGCTAGCGAAAGGGATCCCAATAGATTTCTGTGCATCTGGACAGTGTTAATACTCCTCTTGTTATGCTCTCTGGGCAACTGTGATACAAGTTTTTCTGGCCAGAACAAGGATGAAGTTTATTGTTGTTGTTGTTTTGCTTTTACTGTAATGTCTTCGTACCCGATGTATTAATTTTTGAAGGTCAATGCGTTTAATGAAAATGCCACATTAGTTTTATCTTTTTTAAATGATTATATGTCCCACGGAATATTTCCATCAGCAATTTTCAGCAAGAAGTGGGAGAAAGGCAGATTTTACAGCATATTACTCATAATATGCTGTAAGCAGATAACAGATGAATATACCAATGAACACTGGCTGGGTGTCAATCTTATTTTTCCCCATGTTACAAAAGAAATATCCACTTTTTAATAAAAAAAACAATGGCAACACAATGTTTCATCCACATTGCATCACATATGCATATCCCTACCTTCATAGGGCCACAATTATTTGGGATGGGGGAATTAACCCCCCCCCCAATAAATCAGCAGCAAGAAGTGAGTAGAGATTTATTAATGACATCACAAGCTCCAGCTAATCAGTAATATCACACAGCCATCTTCTATCCAAAGTCCCTTAAACTTTCCTTTTCCTTTCTCGTTTTTTGAAGTGTAGAGTGGGGAAATTGACCACGAAAAGCATAATTAACCTTTGATTCATACAAATGGAATTTGGTCTACACCCTCACACTTAAGGACTAACAAAGTAATATTTTCTCTTTTTTTTACTTTTTTTTGGTAAAAACTGTGCAAAGTATATCTTAGTACATTTTTAGGATGAATGATGAACATAGATTGATTTTGTAACTTTTATTGTATTATTATACAGAGAGCCAAAGAAAGTTAGGCAGGATAAAACTGTTGGTTAACTAATTAACTAACTATTCAAAAAGCTGTTCTGCGTATCCAGAGGATGCATATGTGAAAAAACAGCTATGCATATCTCCTATCTGAAACAAATGTCCTGTAATTCCGTCTCACATTATATTCAGTTGCATATATGTAGGTGTAAGTTAGACCCTGTCACAATTGGATAATGACAATCTTGTAAATATCTTTTTTCAGTTGAGACCCAAAAGGGTGAAAGCACCAGAGATTTTCTTATTGGCACATATTCAATGCAAATCGAATTTTGGAAAATGAGTGGTGGTGCATATCTTTTCATAGAAAAGATCATAGAATGAATTTCTGGCATTTCTAAATCAGGCTCGATAAAATTCTGTTTAAACCCTTGGAAATTCACTGTCAATCAGTATCAACAATTCCTGTGCTCTCCTCTGACTCAGTAAAATGTAGCATCCTATCTTTTCTTGCACAATGAACTCACAATGGACTCTGCCAAAACCTAAGAAAAATGGTTTGCATTGATCCTGGATTATACTATTTATGCTGCAAAGATTGGTTAATTGTTTGGCAGTACATCACTTCCAGAATTTGTAGAATGGAATTTTGAATGAGCAGTTTAAAAAAAAAACATTGAATAACGTATTATCAACAACCAGGAGAATCTCATCATGAGAACCTTTTTTGAAACAGGTTCTCCAAACCAGCAAGGGAAGATGAAACAAGTAACATTTACTAGCAATAGCAAAAGCACTTAGACTTGAATACTGCTTCACGGTGCTTTCCAGCCCTCTCTAAGAGCTTTACAGAGTCAGCATATTACCCCCAACAATCTGACTCCTCATTTTACTGACCTCGGAAGGATGGAAAGCTGAGTCAATCTTGAACCGGTCAGGATTGAACTGCTGGCAGTCAGCAGAATTAGCTTGGAATACTGCATTCTAACCAATGTGCCACCACAGCTCTAGATGGACTTCCCAGTAACAGTATGGATTATCAAGCTGGAAGTGAATCTGGGCCTGAAATAGATGTTCTGTTGTTTCTTTTACAACGTCCCACCAATTATCTACCACCTCTCAGGTTTCTACTTTATCTCAAAAGTAGTCATTTTGAATACATTTCTCCTAAAGGACCTCTTCAGATCAGGAGATCTGGGCAACTATGGATGCCCATTGATTCAGATATGAAATTCTGTCACATCTTGAAACAATAAATGTGCTTCAAAACCTCACAATAACTAAAAGTTATTCTGTATTTTCTTTGTATGCTATATTATAAGCTAATAAAAATTGTTTAAACCAGTAAAACAAACCCTCACAATAACAAAGAAAAACAAAATTTAAAGTAGTTTGAGGAGCTTCTTTTTTAGTTGACGAAAGTTTATGCAATGGAGGACAGATATCAGCCAGTATTAATCCACACTAAGAGGAAACATTTTATGTTTTTGGACATCTGCAACTTTTTATTAGAAGTAGTGCTCTCTAATTCACTAACTCAAAAATAAACACACAAAGACTTTACCCAGGGAACATGTAGTTGTTTTCTGCTTCAGGGTGTACATGATTTAATAAAAAAGTATGGTAAATTCCTAAGTTAAGCTGCCCCTTATTCACAGTGTACAAAAAGTAAACTTTTGAGAATTGCAAGGAACTACTGAAAAACAAAGTGATTTATCTTTGTATGTAGGGGTGTGTGTGTGATTGCTTGCAGGGAATTTTGAAATTGAATTGGGGGTATCATATAGCACAAGAGCTGCAGGGAACTCACCCCTGAAATGACTTTGAGAGAACCAAAAATAAAAAAAAGGTATCATTTAACCCATATGTAGTATGCATTTTTGCACTTACGTCTATGTGCAAAATAAATTTAAAAAAAAGGATTAGAATTCATTTTTGCAAAGGTAGGTTAGGTTGATTACAATTTTAACCCACTTTTCACTGGGTTATTATTTTAGAAAATATCCCACCTTTCTACCCTGAGATAAAGTAGGACAAAAGTTTCAAAAAATAGAGTGCCTTTATTTTGAGCTCAGTTACTGATGACTCAATCACTCCAATTTTCTTGGCAGTATTGCAGAAATAATATTGGTTTTTTTACATACTTTTTTTAAATTTCCCAATCTAGCCTACAGTTGTGGAATTATCTGGTGGGCATCTATCCAGGTTCTAAAATCAGGTATGGATTAATCAAGACTTGACACTGGAGGAGGGTTTGAAAATCACAGACTCTTTCCCCTGAGTTACTCTGTTTAAGCTTCCAAAATTGATGTGGAAACAATTGCTAAAGGTAGCACTTCCAGAGCTTCCTCAAACTCAAGTGCTAGTATTCATAAGAACACCCCTTGGATACATTTCCATGCAGCAGCTTGCCAGCCAAGATGAATGCCTGTCCATCTTATATATTCACCAAATGAATCTGCATTCCACATTGTCTTTAGCTTTCAGGCTTTTAAGTTTCTGCCTTGATTTGATTAAAAGAGACTGAAAAGCAGCTAACTTCCACACTTGGCCAGCTTGTTTGCACTGTGAATGACCGATCTTCTCTTTTATTGAGAAGTCGAGCCGTCGTATTTATCCCAAGTTTACTGTCAGCCATATCTGGCAGGCAGAGTTCAACATCCAGACTTATCTTCCTTGGAAGCATACAGGACTGTCTGTTCTCCAGACTCTAACCTAATTATACCAATCAATCATGTAAAAAATTGGTCTCAAATGAAGAAATTACATATCTTGGAGATTCTAGCCAGTTACAGAGAAACATAAGCTCTGGAACTGACGGGCTTGTTAAATGAGAGATGTGAAATGCAATTTATAAAATAGAGTCCCAGTATGACTTCAATCAGTTGATGCCTCCTTATTCTGAATAGGACCTTTTTTTCAGCCCCATGGGCTATCAGCTCAAAAGGAATGGTACCTGAGGACTGAAAAGACAGACTGGCTCCAGAATACAATATATTATAGGACATACTGCAAGGAAACTACTTAGGTGTAACCATGCAAAGATAATCACTGCTAAGAAATTATGCGTCCACTTGGATGTCTCGATTTTGAGAGATATCTTTAAATGGGAGGAGAGAGGGATAAAAAAAAGTTCTGCACCTAACAGCAATGAGATATGACGCTCTGTTCTGTCATCTGCTAATCCTAATCTGAATCTCACCCCTACTTCTGGTGGATCCTCAGAGGAAGAAGAGTAAAAATTGGAGTAAGGTCCAGAAAAACCAGTTAAGGCAGAGCTACTGGATAACACTGAGGAAAGGCTGATTGCTGCTGGTGGACAACAAGGGATCTCTCAGGAAGACCTGCCAGGCATTGGCTGACCTTTTCCTGCCTGCAGAAATCCAAAATAACAATAGATAATAGCAAGGATATCTCATTGATGTTGTTTTTGAGGTTTTTGCACCCCCAGATATCATACCTTATGCCAGGTCTTGGTGAACCTCAATGCTTGAATATGCAGGAGGCCTCTTTCTTATTACTCATTGAAAATGCTGTCCTCACCTCTTTTAGCTGGCAGAAAGTGATTATGGCATAAAATAGGTGGTTGCCATTGCCCCTTCATACCCTGCTACAAGCATTCTGCCACCAAACATGGTGTCTTTTCTCTTGTGTGTAGGGGTGCATTAAGGAAGGGATTCATGAATTTCCTTTCCTGCCTTCCCAACCCAACATATGTCACCAGACATAGGCAAAAGTCCACAATCTCTTTAATTTATGATGGGGCTCCATGTTGTCTAATAAGTAACAAGTACAATGGAGGGTTTTATGGTAAAGCAGGTATCTGCTGTCCCACTGCAGCTCCTATTTCCATTTCTCTTATCTGTTGGACTGCTTTTAAACATGGGTTTAGAGTTCTTTACTTTGAAGAGCAGACTTATTAAAAGTAAACTTATGGTATTATTGCTTACAGACAAAATGCTTGCGTAGGTGGGATATAAACTTAATAAACACATACATTATTTTAGGCTATTTTTTCTCATGGTTTAGTGCTTTTTGACAATAAGCCAAATAACAGATGACAGGCATCAGAGGATGGATGTGTGATAGAGCCTTCTCTTGTTTCATAGGATCATAGAATTTTGGTGTTTGAAGGGATCACAAAGACCATCTAGTAAAAAACCCCAAGATCCACTAGCCCAGTCATTTGTCATGCAGGCTAATTTTAATTCAGTCTTTAATACATGTTTTAACCTGGAATAGCATCTGTCAGGCATGGAAATGTGTGTGTAGTGGATAAGGGGGGTTAGCCTTGTGAGGTAGTCCTGACAGGAAGCACAGCCAGATGAGCTAATTCTATTTTATTGTAAGATTATATTAATAGAATGTTACCAGTCTTAAAGTACATTTCTCTCCCAATCTCTTTTAGATCCTAAGAAACTAGGGAGGGTGTCTTCTAGCTGCTTGCATTCCCATATTCCTACTGTGGTCTAAGTTTCCTTGGCTGCCTCTCTTCTCCCTGTCTGCCAAGGTCATTCCTACTTCCATTACCTAATGTTACAGGATGAAGTACATGAGAGAGAGACATCTGGATTGTCCATTGTCTCTTGCCTATCAGCTGTAATTTGGGCTCTTTTTCAAAAGTGATGAATCTGTGTTTTAAAGCAGCCAAAATAACTTACAGCCAGGGAGGGGATAGGCTTAGGATATTTAGGTTGATTCAGATTGATTATTTAGGAAGAGTCATTATTGAAAGATCCCAGAACGGAATGGCCTTGGACAATAACATCCACAGCCTAGACAGAAAATACTAGCTGTTCCCACCCTCTAGGTTCAGCTAACATTGGATGGTGAAGCATATCTGCAATAAAGCTCCAATGAACCAAACCTTTGACAGCTGCCTGAACCAAAACTGATTATTTTCCAAGTACAATTATCATAGAAGCTTCTTCACACACCCTTCCTGATGTCCCTGATTCTGTCTCATCTACATTGGTCATAAGTCAGTGCTCACTAGATCAGAGAACAAGAAAGTATCCAGAACAAAAGCAGGGTCAGAATACAGTGATCCACATAATCATGTTCTGTGAGTAAAGGCAGCAATCCAAGGAGGACATGGGAGCTGATCAGAAGCATATGAAATTCCAGAAAGCCACCAACCATTTGTCAGCAGCTGATATAAGCTCAGATTGCTGAGAACATCGAAAAGTTGCAAGGCACAGATTTAGATACCATAAGAGGGATAAACTCTCTGAGCCCAATGATTGCTAATTGCTTAAGACTTGGAGGAGTCCTATTTTTTCTACTCTCAGGCAACCTTAAATCATTTAGCTGCTAGTCTTTTAAGCAGACAACAAGCCTGTGGAATTATTTCCTTGCCCCAATATTTAGGAAATTTATGGAGTGGAGAGTGGAATAGAGTGGAATGGAGTGGAGTGGAGTGAAGAGTGGAGAGTGGAGTGGAGAGTGGAGAGTGGAGAGTGGAGTGGAGATTAGAGTAGAGTAGAGTAGGGTAGAGTAGAGTAGAGTAGGGTAGAGTAGAGTAGAGTAGAGTAGAGTAGAGTAGAGTAGAGTAGAGTAGCTTTATTGGCCAAATCTGATTGGACAGTGACACCCAAGGAATTTGCTTCCGGTGAATAAACTCTTTATCTATTTGTGAGATAGAAACCACAGAACTTTATCAGCTTGCACTTCAAAACAGGATATCCTTAAGATTTTGTTTTTAGTACAGGAGTATGCTCTGTGATAGATTTTGAATGTTGTGTGGATATAACAAGGAATCCAAAGGCATAAATAAATGCTGTGTTCCAAGGAGTAACTAACTGTGACTGGGGTTAGTTAGTCTCTGAGATCTCTGATATAGGAGAAAGCAGAAGGAAAATCATTTAAGGAATTCATTTTTCATATGCTTCAATAATCTGTCATTTTTTTGGCCTAGTTGAAGCATTGTTTTAGTTATTTCTGCCAATAGAAAAAAGCCTAACAATAGGTCCCATTAAATCACCATCTCCAGCAAATATCATCCTGGCCATAATCACTACTTGATATCAAACAGGACAAGATGCTACTGCTATTTAGGCTGACATTTGGAGTTCTATTTCTGAGAAAGCAGAAATGATGGAATATGGAAATAAATCACCACAAGTGAAAGCCCTCCACCATTATCTCCAGACCAGCAAGTCATATACAAGGAAACAACTTCCATAAGTTTTGTACAAATGTCAAAGTGGCTGAAAAAAGGGGGAGATGACAAATCAGCATTTTTTAAAATGACAAGCCAGCTTCTTAATGCCTACTTTAGGGAATTTACATAAGTAATAATGTAATGCTTCTCCATATAAAAAGAAAAAAACCCTAGCATATATGAAAGAGATAAGTTATGTCAAGCTTGTCATTCTATATAACATTTTAAAATGTATGCTCTGTCTTACAGGACATACACTTTTATATCAAACAAATACTTTTTTTTCCAAATACTTTTATGTCATACAAATATTTTTTTCCCAACAAACCTTGGTTCATTGGATACACAATCATTACAGATGGTCCTCAACTTAGTACCACTTGTTTAATGACAATTCAACAATTTCATCAAAAAAGTTGTAAAATCAAGTATGATTTGCTTAATGACTGCATTGTCTAGCAATGGAAGTTGCAATCTCAGTTGGGGTCATAAGTTGAGGACTCTCTGTATTCTACAATAAAAAGAACCAGGGGGAAAAAAGGTCTATTCAGTCTTGAGAAAGAAAAACGATTGCATGGTCTTTAAAAAGTGATTGTGCTATACAATTTAACAAAGAAACAGAGGAAGGAAAGAATGACTTTTTTTAAAAAAGAAAGAAAGACTGGAGTGGTTATGGGGGCAAATATAAAAGGTAAAATCTCATTTGAGTTGATGTTGAGTCCAGATCATGCTGTTTTTTTAGGAACGGTTTGTTATTCTTTTCTTTACAAGAATGTATCATCTTGTTTGGCTCATGATTGGCATCACCAAATGAATTTTGCTGATAGACAACCTTTTTTTACCTCAACAAGGCAATCTCTTTATTTAAAAAAAGAAAGAAAGGCACAATCTTTCAGAACATTGTTCTCTAAAAAAAAAACTTTACTAAAGAACGGTATAGTTCTATCCATGTTTACTTAGGAACAAAACAGAGTGCTCAGAGGGTGGATTCTCAGTAGGTAGGTTTAAAATTGCAATTTGATAATGACAAAATCCCAAACATAATGAAAAGTATAGATTTCATTTTGATTGCTTATTTCAGTAGCATGCTTCATCAAAACAAATATGTCATTAGCTTGAAATTTTAATCCTTCCAATTTGTTAATCATGGATTTTCTCCATAAGCCGACAGTTTAAAGCATGAACCCCACTGATATGCTAAATTCCAAATCTCCAAGCAAGTATTCTGAGACCCTCCCAAAACTTGCTAGGACTTGCCTTTTTATCATATTATTCATTTTTTTCCTTTATGTACCAATACAAACAATGTCTTTAAATATATGAATGTATATCATCTTTCTTTAGCAGCTAAAAGCAAATAAAAGATGGAGGACCATTGTATCATTCCATCGATTACTGCAGCCCTTTTGACTGTTAAAGTTCTGAGGTGGCTGACTCAAAAAAACAACAATTTTTAATCAAAACTGGAAAGCATGAGTACCAAGTGGTTTGCAATGAGTTGGGTGCGGGAGCAGAATGATGCCATCTCCTTCTTCACTTACAACATGGTGAATGGCTATTCTGGAGGCGGCCTAAGAAGTACAACTCTGCCCTATATGTTTGTTAAAATCTAATGTTTAAGTAGAGAGAATTCCATGGTAGGTAACTGAAATAAAAATTGTTGTTACATGGGTTGAATAAGATAGGTCTAAATTCAACATGACATGGTTTAAATTATTTGATTTGTTTGGTTGATGGATTCATTCGTGGGGAAATAAATTAGGAATGTAAATGTTCATTAAAATTATATCCTACATTCTTAAGCATTAAAACATACACGCATGCAAATGCCAAAATTATGAGTATCAAGTTTTATGGAAAATAGACAAGTTAGAACATTGGCATCATATTCAATCCATGCAAGATAATATGCTTCTTAATAAGCCCGCAAATTTTATTTTATAACAAATTCAGTGAGCCATATCGAAATGACATTCACAAGTATACATATTTTGCAAAGAAGGTGGTCTTTGTTAGGCCCCTCAACCCAGTCACAAACTGATGATGAAAGGCTTGTTGACAAAGCATCTTAGTTTCTTCATTTCACCCTAACATGTCAATCTTAGATATAATGCAAAAGGAGGTGCTGAACTAAATTTATTTAATTAAATACTTTTCCTGTGATTGGAAATAAAATAAAATAAATGAAACAACGAACATTTCTTGGGATACAGACATTGGTCTTCATATCTTATCTTAACTTAAAATTATTCTCTAGTTGGTCTGGATCTGATAGTTGTGACTATGGTGAAGAAATACCCATTCAAACTAAATTATACCCTCCTCATTGTTTAATGAAATTAGAGCATAACTTTTTCAGGCCTACCTTATTTTAAGAACAGCCATGTTTTTTAAAATATTCTCCACAGGAGAAGGAAGTGGAATAAACTGACTCAGTGAGGACATGATAAAGATAAATGGATAAATATTGTGTATGCAGCAGCTGATTTATTCCACTCTCTTAGATCTTGAGGCAGGGCAAAGAGTCTGGATGAAAACATTGTCTGATCAAGCTGAAATGTTTGTAGCTCCTTCTGGGCAAATGGGCAGTGCATGGTACTCTTTTTCATTCCAACCTTGTGCTCGATCTAAAGTAAGGGTCCCCAAACGCTTCATCTCATCAACCTCTTATAAACTTTCAGATTGTTCATTAACCTCCAAACATTTATTACATGAAAATAATAAATACTAATATGGGAAGCTGCCAGCCCCCCCCTTCCTAGAGAATGAACTATTTGGGGGAATATTAAAAGAAGCAGAATATTATATTTCCCTAAAGGAGAAATGGAGAAAATATCTTAACAAAGGCAGAAAGCAGCCTCGGTCTTTCTGCCATAGCCTCAAGCAGAAGCTTCAAGTCTTTAGAGATGGACATCTTGTACCTATTAAGAAGGACTGGGGAATCTGTTCATAAACAATAGGCCTTCAGCCACAGCTCCCATAGAAGGTGGAGCTGATGAGATTAACAATTTATTACCCCCCCAAAAAAAAAAATCGAAGGACAGGACATGAGCTTTAGGACATAATAGGATTAACCCACCACCATTGAAATAGTAAAAGACACAAGGCTCCCTACATTGCACAACCCCCTGGAGCATCTCAATCACCAAACCCCAGAACCCTATAAAAATCCATCCATTCACTCAGCCATTTGGTCAGCCACCCCAGAAACGTGCTGCTGTCACTGAAGTTTCCAGAAACCAAATAAACAGAGACCTTCTTTCTTTGTAGCCAGCCTCCGTTTTATTTCCAGCATCTTTCTCCTGGATTGGAACAGGACTGGATTTTTCTTCCAACACTACTTTAAATAATAATAACAATAGCCTGGAAGTAACAGAATAAAAGAGAAAAAAATAGGAGAAAATAACAAAATACAAAGATCTGCAAACAGAAGTAGAATGATTGTGTCAAAAGAAAGCCACAGACAGCACCAATACTAATAGGTGGCTTGGGTACAATCCCAAAACATCCGGAGCATCACAATCTGCATTGACAAACTCACCAATAGTCAGTTGCTAAAAGCAGCTTTGCTTGGAACATCTTACATTCTGCAATGATATCTTTAACACTATCAAATAACATCTGCCTATTATTCCAGGTATTGGGAAGGACACAATAGGTAGATAAAAATCCCAAATCTAGCCTAAAGATCTGGATGACTATGCCATCAATCACAATAGTAATTTCTATCTCTTGGATACTCCCTAGACTATCAATGCGATCAATCCTTGGGGGTCCATATTAGCAACTTTGGTCAACCCTGATCTAAAAGAACTGTCACTGAAACAAAGGCATAGGATATCCCAAAAGTTTCTTTGTAGCGGTAAACTCTAGTGACTTGCAAAAAGAAGGAACAGCATTACATAAACCGGAAGCAATCTCAGATAACAGTATCAGCTAGACCTAATCAACAATCTATGAGTCAGTCTGTGCTTAAAGGCAATAATCTTGAAAAGTGGTGCACTTTCAGTAAAACTACATGTTGCAAAGTAATCTCTAGGCATGTTGTATTTTTACATGCCCCAATTGTTTGGCATTGTGACATTATCTTGCTTCATATTTTCTGTCCTGCTGTTCATGTGAGTCATAGTGAATTTGTGTTTGAGAAGGACTGGGGCGAGGGGGAGGAGAGGAAGGGAGAGAGATAGACATATGACACAACAATTCTTTCTTTTTCCAGGCTGCTGGGTAGAAAAGTTATGAGTGTCTCAGACTGGCTGTGAATGTTTCACAATGATGCTTTAGTTCAGTTGTCTCAATGACTCGGCTATGAAGCAGTAAATACAGCATGCAGGAAAGGTATTCCTGTGGCACTTACCTTATTTTGCTGCATGGTTAGTCTTTGTGATGCCTGTAATCGATATGGCACTGCTGACAATTTGGATTGAAGTGGAATAAGAAAAAGAATATTTCCCTCAAGACCCCAAGAAAAAGTAACGGTTGAAGGGATATAAAGTGTTTCAAATGATTGCAGTCATATGACTGAGGAGCTCTAGAAGAGGCATTCTAATAGCTGGGAACAAGTAGAGCAAAAAGGCACCCTTACAATAAGCAAATGGAAGCTAATGGTCTTCTCCCTCCCTCCCTTTTTTTTTTTTTTAAAAAAGGAGCTACACACTTACTTTTACTGTTAGTCTGAAAAGAAGAAAAGTTGCTGGGAAAAATAAGCATAGCAAAACAGCAAAAATAATGACAGATTTCTGTGATCTATTTTAAACAATTATTGGCATGGAATGCAATTAATTTCCATAAACATTTAAGCCTGTTGATTTGGTCTTCTAGTGCTTTCGCATTAGTATTAAAATCCTTCTCTTATGATTACAAAAAGTTGAATACTGTTAAAAGAATGTTCCGGGTTCCTTTTCTGAGCTGGGATATCACAAGCAAATAAGACACTGTTGGAAATGTCCATCTGGGTTCAGTTCCAAGTGGGAAGAAAGACACTGGAAACATGGAGGTTGCTTGGAAGGAAGGTTTAATGGCAAAGCAGAACCACCAAGCACCCGTGATTCTGGATAGCTCACCACATGGAGTGGAGAGTGAGATATATTTATGCCCTCTCTTGGGCCTTGCAAGAAATGTATCCTATTGATTGTCAGACTCCCAGGGGGCTATGTGGGGGTCCAGCTAACCTTGTAGGTTGTCTGTGTCCCAGGCTTGGTTGAATCTTGCTGGGTGATGATGTAATGAAGAGGGTTGTTTTCTGAAAGGGTGTTGGGCAATTCCTATTATGGCTTAATAGCTTTGTCCTGGTTTGGATGTTGAGTGAGGGCTAATACTGTCACTTTGGAGCTGAAGGCCTTTTGTCTTGTAGATAGGATGGCCATGTCTTTCTGGGGCTATTAACAAAGGTGGGGGCTGTTTTCCAAAAGCATGTTTCTCCTTTTCTCATCCAGGGAGGTATAATATTCTGCTTTTTTTAATATTTCCTAGAATATTTCATTCTTCTAGGAGAGGGGTGGGTGCTAACTTTCTACAAGACAAAGGGGGCTGCTGATGGAAAGAAGGTGATGTACTTATTCCCAAGAGCAAAAAGAACATTGGGTACAGAGATCCTTTTTATAGGGAATTGATCCTTGGTGTGGACTTGGAGGGGGGGTTGTGTGCATGCTGGTTCTAGTTTTTGACTTAATTGTCTTTCTTATGTCTGTTGACTTGCCTTTAATTATGTAGATGGTGTTTGGATAGCTTATTTGTGGGTGTGAGGATGTGTGTCTGAATAGATTATTTGTCTGGTTAATTACTCTTGCCCAGGTACTTGGTTTTGGTACTTGGTTTTGCTATTGTCAATTAATAACTTAGCAGAGGTGCACTTTAACAATCTATTAAAATGTATCTCCCATAGTTTCCTGTCTCAGTGGATCTTGGATTTGTGTTAATGGTTAAGGGATAGCTGAGACAGTGAGAGAAATAAAGTTAAATTTGGAGTAAAGAATCTCCTATGATGATGATTGATTATTAAAATAAAATTATTTCCAGTACACATAATACAAATTGTGAATATACAGTGAATATTCTGAGTACAACTGAAAAAACAAAAAAAACCTGACAGAATTTTCTTGCTGTATTATCGATAATCAATATTTGCACAGTGGTTCAGGAAGGCAGATTAGCTTGCATTCTGAGTGTACATCAAACCTGGGTGAACTCTGGATTTCAAGGCAATTTGAAATAGATTATTCATCTCTGAAGGTAGAAGAAACAAGTCTAACTCACACTATCAGATTTGGGTCTCTACGATATGTATCTCCAGAGCTTTAGGTTCCCTAAAGGATGGCAACTTGGGAAAAGAAAATAAGATTGGCCTTTGTTTTGTACCAAATCATAATAAGCAAAATATATACAATTGACCTGTCTCCTTAGTTACTGATAATTTTAGTTTAGGCAAAAAACTGGAAACACAGTGTTGCAAAATGAGCCGAGTTATATGATTTTGGGCTGTGAAAACCTATTGTTCAACAGCATCTGAACAATTACTAGTTCTATTCCTGCCATAAGCATTTTCTCTGTTGGTTTTCTACGAGTTGGGAGAGGGTTTCAAAGAACTTTAAATAGTGTGTTTCAGTTGGCCCAGAAATTTACTCGAGTTGTTTCTCATTTTTTAAAAAAAGTGGTTTAGGAATAATTTACAAAATATATCATTTAATTCTCAATAGGCAAAGGGAAATTTAAAAAAAATTGCAAGTGTTTCTTAGCATAGGAATGAGTTCACTATGGAATGCATGGGTTGAGAAACTATTTACATCCATGCACTTATTCCCTCACATCATATCTTACAAAGTGCATAAATTAAACTGCAGTCCTCAAGTCACAACCACACAGCTGGGATCAGACTTTATGTTGCTAAGCATATAAGTATATAAGCTATGCTATGAGTTTGGTTATTACCTCATTCCTTTTTCCCCCCCTACCATTCGTTTGATTACATGTTAAAAAAATCTTCATATATCAGTAAACTACCTAGTGGGGAAAAGAACATGGCATGGTCTTTATCAATTCAGTAAATGAGAAATTAAAGAAATAAATGTATTGCTGTGACAATACATTTGTCACAATCTGACAAAAGTTGCACAACATGACTTGATTCTGTCAGCTGCTTCATTCACAATTAAAAAGTTTTAGATTTTCACCTCACCTTTCAACATAGCCCAGGCAATGTAATTTCAATGAGAAAAACCAAGTGATGCTCAAACTGAATGTATTTTAACTGAGTGTATTTTCTAGATCAGTTTTAAACTGGATTGAGCTACGTTCCCCAAGATGTTACAGGGTAAAGCAAGTGACTCAGTGGCCACTCTTGAACATCTTTTATATTATTCATTTGGTCTAATCTGCACAATCCAGGTCATATTTTTTTTAAAAAAAATCATTTCATTTTATTTATAATTCCAGAAAAAAACTCCTCTTCCTGTCTGAGGTAATCGAAGTACTCTCATACTAGTCATGTCTCACAGATAATCTGGAGTCTGGGAAAAGGTCTATAGCAATCTGGAAAGTTAATGGATTCATACAAGTGAGACCTTTCTTAATTAACACAGGAAGATTTATTTTTAATTATATGGCTGCCTATCCACAAAGCAACTCTGGTCAGCCAACAGAATTTAAAATTAAAACAACAATATAAATAGCTGTGAAAAACAACAACAGACCTTTGAAGCAAATGGCCTATCAGCTGAGAATAAAGAATCTCAAAGCAACTTTAAACCATCCAGGCCTCACAAATGTTCCAATCCTATTCTTGTCCAATGAATATGTAGACAAGATCTGTGTAGACAACACAGATAGCTAATCTATTAAAATATTATCTGAACCATATATCAAAAGTCAACAAGAAATTGCATAGTCTTAAATTATGTAAAAGTTATGCAAAATAAGTCTGCAAAGTTTCAAAACATTTACTCTGGAACTATCATAAATAGCTGTTAATTATTTAGGTAAATTATATAACACTTTATATAATTTGCATGGATTCCTTTGCATTTACATATTGTATCTAATAAAGTATATTCTATTTTAACAAAGAGTTCCTGCATCAAACAATAAAGCTGAAAAATGCTTGGAGTTTTAGTTTCTTCTCTCAAATTGACATCTCTGGTGTTAAACTATTTTAACTAAAAGTGTGTCGGGTCAATTGTCACTTGATAGTTTATTTGGAATTTATTTATTTATTTTTGTTTCTTTGTTTGTATGACTGGTTAACAATTAAATGGGAAATTAAATGGGAAAGACATTTGCAAATCTCCATAAATGGTGACAATTTTGAATTGTTCACTCTTTTTTTAAAGTTGAAATAAATAGGTGGAAAACCAAATGATGGAAGAGGAGGAATAGGAAGGGCCACTGCTGACCATTTTCAGATGTCTTCACAGAGGATACAGTGATCTTAATATCTCGGGTTATCATTACAATGACTCTAGAAAGAAGATAATGAAGTGAGCAGTCCCAGTTGAAAGGAAAGCAAAGGGCAACTTGTCATCCCACAGGGTGGAAAACATTTTCCCTTCATGGGTTTGCCAGCTGACGAATCAGAAGGTCCTTTTCATTTGTATGTGCAGTTGATTATTGTATGTATTTGTTGCGCTGACTTACAATCCCCTCTGCTTTCTGGGTTGTTGGTTTTTTTTTTATAGGCAACCTGATGCCATCTTCATCCTGAATAAGCATGGTTAGAAATAGTTTTGATAAAATGAAATAATAGGAGACTTGCTCTGCTATTCAGGGGACGGAGAGAAAAACCAGGCAAAATAGGATTAGGTGGCATTTGTGTCTTTCTCAAAAGGCAGCAATATGATTAGCCTTCAGGACAGACACGGGTGTTTCTAAACTGTACATTGACTGGTGTACAAAGGATGATGTTGAGCTTGTTAAATGCTGTTTGCCATTCAATTTGTGATGCCCTTCTCTTTTCAAAGGGAAAACTCTGGCCTGATTTTCAAGTGACTATTCAATAAACAAAAGGTCACCTTGATCCATCTTGATTTTGAATTTGCTTCTTCATGTGTGCCTTATATTAATATCCTTATTAAGTATTACCAACAATGAGATCTTCCTTAATCATTGATTTAGATGTCACATTCAACTATGGCTAACACTTAACTGTTGTTTGGCAAGAAGCAAACATTTACAACAAAACCATATGATTTCCTGATGCTGAGAAACTAGAATAATAACTGATCTGAAAATGGATGACAAATCGTTATTTATTCAGTTTTTTTGTCCTGATGTATGAAGTGGCAAAGCAAAACTGCAACTATTATATTACATATAAAAGGTTCTACACAATAGAGCAGAGTTGCTCAACCTTGGCAACTTTAAGATGTGTAAACTCCCAAAACTCCACAGCCAACATACTTCTGAAGATGAAAATTGATATGCAGGTTCTCTGTCATACTGTCTATACTTTTTACCAATTTGGAAATGCAGTTTTCTGCTGAAAAAATTAAAATAAAACATTTTAATGAGATGTGTTGAATTAAAGCAAACTCAGTGCAAAATGTCATTTGTTAACAAAACACACAGAAAAATGTGTATATTGGAAGAAACATTCATGAAAAATTTATTTGGAAATATTACCAAACAAAATGGATTAAACTAAAGGTGGAAAAGTAAAAGTAAAAAATAAATTAAATTGAATGTTGAATTCCTTGTGTGTCCAATCACACATGGCCAATAAAGAATATTCTATTCTATTCTATTCTATTCTATTCTATTCCTAGTGCTAAGAAAACCTGAAAACAAAAACAGATAACTATCTCTAACATTTGATTTGTTGTATTTTTATTAACCCATGCCACTATACATATCTACTACGAAGCAAGATTTGTCATGAAGCTCGTGTTCTGTCTTAATTCAAGGAAAAAGTGGATTGCAAAAGAAATGTGGTTTTTTTGTGATTATTTCCTTAGTACTCATAGTAGTTAGTGATTAAATTTGCCTATTCTTCCAACACAATCTCAGGAACATCACTTTATTTATACTTCTTTTGAAAAAACTTCAAAACAAACATGTTGTTAAAACACTTGCGTTTGAAAGATCACAGAAATTTTATAACTAGTCCATGTGTTATACGAATGTATAATTCATTAATGTTGTAGATGGTTTCAAGGTCTTCAATTAAAATAGTATAAATCATAAACAGTTTGTGCAGTGCAGAGTTTTGAATAATATAGGGAGACTAAGAAGACTCTGGTTATAATCCATGAGGTCCCTTATATGACCTTAAACTATTTTGTAACTTAATCTGCATTATAAAATGGATTAATTCCAGTAATAGAGACTAGTTGCTTTAGTAATACCTATTAGGGCTGTGCAAAACTCAGTTTGAAGATTTGATTTGAGGGCAATTAGATTAAGTTATTGCTTCAAATTGAATTTTCTACTTGAATCTACAAATCAATTTGATAGACCAAATCTAATCAGGTGTTTTCAAATAGATTCAGATATTTAATGGACTTTTGTCTATATGTTTCTCTCTAACCAAATCTTTGAATTGACTGATTTACCAGTTTGAGTCACCAAAACAAATAGATTCAATTCTTTTAACTAAAATGCAAATTTTAACAAGATCTTGGATTGATTTGCACATCTCTACTCTATTGATAGGCAGGCAGTTGACAAAGAAATAACAGCTTGGTTGATCTATCTGTAAAAGTTTGGAACATTTCTACCTTTTAAGTTTTTGCTCCAATGGGCCTCTTGGATAGAGCATTACAATATCCTCTACATGGGACTGCCCTTCAATAGTATTCAAAAGCCGCTGTCAGAAAATGTAGTGGCATGAGCATATATGCATGCCTCTAAAATGGCATATATTACACCTCTACTCTATCATCTGCATTGGTTGTCAGTTTGCTTCTGAGACTGTTGGTTTTGATCTTTAAAGCTCCTCATGGCATGGGGCTGGGTTACCCAAGGAATCACTTCCACTTGATTGCATCTTTCCATTCTGTTATGTCCAGCAAAAGAAGTATGCTATCGGGTCCTATCTGTGTAGGAGTTACATCTCTTCTGCTATGGCTCCCATCTTATGGAACATCATTCCCCTTGAGGTGAAGCTGGCTCCTTTTAACTAGTGTTTTTAATTGTAGAATACTTTATAATTGTTAGTTTTTGTGAGGTGTTTATAGTGTACATTCAGAGTTATGTTTTGTGAAATAGGTGGCTATATAAATATGATTTCTTTGTCCCCAGGTGTAATTTGTCATGGAGGAAATTATATTATTCTACTGGCTTACTTTAATACCAACTAGAACAGGGGTGTCAAATTCAAGTTCATGGGGTGCTTAGATCCGGCCCATGGGGCAGACCTGAAAATAACAAAGAATCGGCCCCTTGGTGCCTCTGCTAGAAAAAATGGGCTACAGAGGAGACATGGGTGGCCACCATGTGGCCCTTTTGCAGCCTGGACAGCATCCTGCAGCACTCTCTGGCCAAAATGGGGCATGGAGGGCCATTGACAGTCCTAGCACAGCCCACTTTGGCCAGCAGGGTGCTGCAGGAAGTTGTCCAGGCCGAATATTGGGCCATGGCCCTCACCTGCAACCCCCCACGCCCCATTTCGGCCAGCAGGGTGTTGCAGGAGGGCATCCATCCCATCTCCTCCCCCCCCACCCAACCGGCCCATCGAGGACTATTACAATACTGATCCGGCCCTCCAAGAAATCCAGTTTGACACCACTGAACTAGAAAATCACCATGGTAATAATATTTTGCAGTCTTGATTTCAAAATGTCTGATTTCAGTGAGTAAGAAAAATTGTTCCTAATGTATTTTAATAACAGAAGGGATAGCAGTCTTCTTCATTGTATGAAACTCTTCAATCCCTACTCTCTTCAAAACAAGCTGTACTATAATGTTGAATCCCTTTCTTTCAAAGGCTGTCTGATGTGTGTAGTGTTTATCAGTCATGAATATTGTAATGTTTCATTTCCTGCACTCAGTGGGAGCTATACAGAATGATTCTTGAGGTGACTTTTTTTCTAGCAAAAAAAAAATAATGCTTTGTGCATCATTCTTGAATTGCATCATATTTTGTCCTATGTACTGAGTGAAACCTAAATAGAGATGAAATAGTTGGAACAATATTAGGAAAAAGTCAAAGTGTAAAGTGCTATATAACAAGAAAAGTAAAGAATTATAATAACCACAATAGCAGCCTTATTTGGAGCAGCTTACATCCTGTGATGATATTTTAATACCAACAAGCAACTCTTTGCTCTTTGGAAGCACTCAATAAGTAGATAATAATGCCAAATCCAGTCTCAACGTTTAGGTGATTGTGTAACCAAACCATAATAATACTAAATGCATACCCGCAGTTTTTTTTTTGAATGTAAAAAATACATGATAATAGTCACGATAAAGGTAAAGGTTTCCCCTGTTTAGTCATGTCCAACTCTAGGGGGCAGTGCTCATCTTCGTTTCTTGGCTCATGGTGCCAGGATTGTCTGAATACTCTTTCCATTTTCAGATAGCCAGCACGACTGTATGCTGAGGCACACAGAACACTGTTACCTTTCCCCTGAGGTGGTACCTATTTGTCTACTTGCATTTGCATGCTTTCAAACTGCTAACTAGGAAAGAGCTGAGGGATGTATTGGGAGCTCAGCTTGTTGTGCATAGCTTGTTGTGCAGAGTCTTGAACCTGGGCTGTCAGTTTTCCAGCTGACAAGCTCAGCATTTTTAACTGCTGAGACATCATGACCTCTATGATAAGAATCCTTTCAAAAGTTTGTTTTTTTTTCAGTCTCATGAAATGGCAGAAATGCTATATCTACATGTGAGGAGGAATTTGCTTCCTCAAAAATTAATGATCTTTTTTTTTTAATTTGAGCTCACATTTTGTTATTATGTACTTCAATTTCACAATTATATAATATACTTGTATGAGCAGTGTATATTTATGGTGATATGATTTATATGGTGATAGTTGTATTAATAATAATACTAAAATTAAATGGCCTAATTTGAAGCTTCTTAGGATGAATGCTGGATTATATGTGGCTATTGAAATAAACGTCTTCACCCTAAAGGAAACACATTTTCTGAAAATATTCAGATATCCATCTCATTTTTTTAACCACCGGCAGCACAGATGCATGTAGAAAATGTTCAAGAATCAACAATAATAAACTAGGTCAGTGTTCTTTAAAGATATTCCTTCCTTTTTTTTCCTGGGATATGTTCTTACTTCATCTTCATTGATCCAGTGTTTTATCCTTAAAACAGATTGCTATAGAATAGGGGTGTCAAATTCACGTCATCACGTCATCGTCATGTGACATATTGCAACTTTTTTGCCCTTTGCTAAACAGTATGGGCATGGCCAGCGTTTGACAGCCCTGCTATAGAAGGTAACATGTATTATGAATGAGAGAGACAAAAATAGCTTTAGTATTATCATAACTTTTCTATAGACTTGAGACACTGCAAATACACACACACACACACAAACACACACACACACTGTTTACTACCCCTGAATTGCTCCAATACCAATTCCCCACTCCTCAGGTTCTGTTTATTCAATATCCTTTTTGAGGTTATCGGAATGAGGCATGTTTACATGACAAGACATGCCAATCAATACTTGCCCTTTTTGGCCAATCAAAACAGTCGGTTGCCAACCAATCAGTGTTTAGTTGCTGACCATAAACAGGTTGCCTTGTTCTACTCACTCAGTAGAATTTGCAGTATAATTGAAAAAGTATATTTCTGCTCTGTCTGGGTTTCCCACGGTAACCGTGTTATGGTTTAAATTCAGAAATCAGCACTTTTTCCAAGTTAGGATGTTACTAACATGAGGATCACTTGAACGGCTGAAGAACACAGAGTGTCCTTATGTGAAGTTACAGACTGTCCTGTATACCCAAAGGTGACAAATGTTTTGCCTTTGCAATAGTATTCGTTGTTGCAGAACAATTACGTTTTATTTCTCCCTTGCACTGAATCATCATTAAGGCACAAGGACGTCATCCCAGATTCATCTGCCACCAGACCTGTACCCCCATTTGGAAAAGCCCTTGGTTCTTTCTTCCCAGAAAGAACAGGTCCTAATCTGGAACGAATAACCCAGAAATGAGCATGCTTAGCAAAATATAAAGATGTAGCACAATGTTTTGTCTAGTCTAGGAACGTAGGACCAGAAGCAGCATGTCCTTATAGGATTTCCAGGATGACGTAGAAATAACGCCAAGTTTCCCCAAAAGAAGAGGGGAAGTATAGTAAAGTAAAACAAAAGGCAAATTGTAAAGTCTGGGACTTCATCAAAATAGGAAGAAAGGACAGAGGTGTAAATAAGGAAATTGATGAAGTAACAGTAAAATAAGCAGCAAGATGAAGCAGTCAATGCTGGAAAGTTAGGGTGCAAAAAGAAGTAGTAATTGAGGTAAGGGAACATGAGTGAGGATTTTGCATTGCCTATCTGATTTGTGCAAAACTATATTACAAGGAGAGCTATTTTTCTTGGCATTGGACTGAATCAGGGACATTTCAGGAAAAGCAGATACTTTGGGCAAAATAAATCTTTGCTGGACACATATGAGATAAAGAAATGTATGCCAAATGCCAGAAGCATTATACATCAGCAAATGAGCTCTCCTACCATCACATTGCCCAGGGGATTCTGTGGAGTCTGTGAAAGAGATGGGACCTCAGGACATTTCTATTTGTAGAAAGACACAACAAGCAAAAGACTACATTGGCAACTGGTAAGATCCAAGGGCAAAGGAAAACAAATATTATAATTTTAGGTGGGCATGTTTAAAAGCTAATTGGGACAGGCCAAAATATTCACTTTTGCTTTCCCATAACTGAGAAGAAATGAAATGAACACTACGGCATCAAGTAAATTGAAATTGGAGAAACAAAACAAGTGGCATAGTTATGTTATATAACAAGCGTGGCAAATCCTTTGCTCTGCTTATTTCTTTCCCTTTTAGTATTAAACTGACAATGGGCCACACAAAGTTTATGGCCTGTAATTTTAGTATAGTTAGACCATGTATAATTGATAGACTTTATCATAGATCTTAGTTGTTATTTATTATTTTATACTACCGTAAAATTTTTACTGTTTTTATTTGTTCCGGTCTCTGGTAGCTAAGAACTGCTTCTATCCAAAGGGATCTGATCACTCTTGACAAAACTTAGGTGTCCCACAGCTTATGTATAGCTATGATCACTGATGTCATAGCTCCACTTCAAAACACGTATGTATTCAGTATAAGTTTGTATGTAAATATGCATTTAATAAGCTAGGCAATTTCTAATCCTACCGTGGGTAAATAGGATTAAAACAGAGCCACCATAATAATATCCCCAAATTTATTTCATTGACACTATCAGTCAGACAATTATTAGGGAGTGCAGTGGTGTGTGTGTTTATGATGCTGGTCTGATGATCGGCAGGTTCATGTTCAAGACCCAGTTTTTGCCACATGGTGGAGTGAGCTCCCGTCACTCACTCCAGCTCCTGCTGACCCAGAAGTTCAAAAGTGGGCAACTAAAAGTAGATAACTGGCTACCACTTTGGTGGGCAACTTAATGGGGATATGAAAGGAAGCCCCAACTGGGCATCTCCCATGCAATGCTGATGTCACCTGTTGATCATTTCACCACAGAAGCTCTGTGGTGCTTCTGACATGGAATTATAGTATATTATGCACTTATCTTAGAAGAACAGTTCTCTTTCTCTGGCAAACATGATGGACTTTCTGTTTCCTGCTGGGATAGAGGAACAGAGCAACAGATATTCCAATGGCCACTAAAATTCCCTTTCAGAAAGAGTACAATTTTCAACTTTATATTCTGTTTTATTCTGATTACTTTCCTTCCCAGGTTTTCTATTCTAATAGAAAATAGGCTTTGGTATGTTTGGTTTCTTCCAGATTTTGGGTTATGGTTGTTTTTAATTGTGGATTTGTTCTTCTTTTTTTAAAAAAGCAGCATATACATTCCACAGTAAATTCTTTTTAATTCGGGATATCATTTTAGTTGGGGATTTGTTGTTTGTTTGTGCTTTTAAGTCAGTCTGAACTTCTGGCAGTTGCCTTGACAAGTCCCTGTAGGTTTCTTGGAAGCATTTCTTGGAAGGAATTTATCCTTAGTGTCTTCCCAGGGCTGAGAAAGAGTGACTGGCCCAACATCACCCAACTGACTAATATCAAATTAGTCTTCAATAGTCTGTTCCCCTATTCCTTTGGCTAAATAAAATGTTCCCATCTAAGTCTAATGTTACTCGGCCATTCATATAGTACTGCATTAATGTAGTTAAGCTAAAAATAATACAGGAAAGTGATAGTGTTAAACATTAATCCTCTTTTCTATTTATTTTCTCTTTGTTTAATTGGCGTACCAAGGAAAAGTTACAGTTAAAAGAGTATACATCTTCAAACACCTATTTTTATTTGCATCTGCTCAAGGTTCCCCCCTGCTCTCTCTGTCCTCATTTCAGTTGTCCCAAATCTACAATTTTACTGTCAAGGGGGGAAAATCCTGTTACTAATAATAAGGTGGCCATGCAGCATTTTTAGAGGCACCTCACATTATTAATATTTTATAATGTTTACTGCAAGTCAAATTCAAGAAAGAAAATATAAAAATCTCATGAATCTAAAAGTTCCCCCCTCCTCCCCACATCTCTTACATGGAAATGCAGGTTGTTTATGTATTAGCATTGGTGGATGGTATAAAATGTGCTCATTTAGATGAGGCCCTGAAACAGCAAGCAGCTTTTGTTGTCCAACAAAGGAAAATGTATATG
>JANHFL010008613.1:0-11512 GCA_032468155.1 Oxyrhabdium leporinum
AGCTCCTGTGTGGGGGAGAAGGGGAAGAGAGAGATACAGAGAGGGGAAGAGAGGGAGAGAGATGCAGAGGGGGGAGAGGGGGAGAGACAGATATATAGAGAGAGGGGAACAGAGAGAGAGAGAGAGTGAAGAATTTTGTGGCTGGGTAGATGTGGCTAGGGGGAATAAGGGAAGTGCACCGTATCGCCGTGACGTCAGCTCCACCTCCCTCAACTTTGTGCATTTGTATATTGGCACTTGAGGTCTTTATGTCTGACTCTATGTATGATTCCTATGTCTCCTATCTGGTATTTGAGTTTGTCTTCCTTTCCATCCCTCCATCCCTCATTATTTGACTTGTTTTCTAGGGGTTTTTGTTTGGAATTAGCTTCTGGAGATTGGTCACCCTCCCCCCTCAATTTTAGTTTAAAGCCCTCCTGATAAGTTGAGCCAGTCCTTTTCCAAAAATATTATTTCCAGTTCTTGTGAAGTGCAGCCCATCTCTTGCCAAAAGCCATCATGGAGGTAGTGCAGACCATGGTCCAGGAATGTAAAGCTTTTTGGGCAACACCAACTCTTTAGCCAGTGGTTCACTTCTAGAAGCCTTTGTTCTCTTACCGGATGTTGACCTTTTGTTGGCAGTACAGATGAAAAAATTACTTGTTGCCCCTAACTCCTTAACTTTTTTTCCTAACTACTCGTAATCTCTCAATATTGTTTTCAAGCCCTTTTTTGTGTCATTCATCCCTACATGTAGTAGTTAAAAAGGGTAATAATCTGTGGGCCTAATTATTTTGGTTAGGTTCTCAGCCACACCCTTGATTTTTGCTCCAGGGAGACAACATACCTCCCTAGATTGTATGTCAAGTCTGCAGATGGCTAGTTCTGTTCCTTTGAGAATAGAATCTCCTATCGCCAACACTTGCCTTCCTTTTTTGGGGGTGCAGACTGGGGTGCTTTTCTGTTTATTCCAGGTGAGTTTGTTGATGTGACTTTTTTTAGGGATATTGGATGATGGCTCTTTTCTAAGTGTTTGCATGTTTTGTTTGAGGGGGAGCTTGTGGGTCTGAGTATTTTAAACTGGGGGATAGGTTGCTTAGTTTTAATGGGGCTGCTTCTGATTGGGTTAGATTGGGCAGCAGGGGTTTGTTAGATGTGTGCTGCTTCTTTCTTTGATTATTGTGTTTCCTTCTATGTGTGACATACCTCCATTTGTCTTCCTCCAAGGGTTTGTCAGCAGGGTCAAATCCTCTGGGAGTTATTTGTTCATTATTTGGTTCAATTTGAGCATAGCTTTCTTGCATAAGTTTGAGTTTTTGCTGTAATTTTGAGTGTAGATGGCAAGAAAGGTAAACTGTTCATTGTCCTTTCCCCCCTCTGTTGTCCTTTCCCATTTGTCCTTTCCAATTGTCTATCTCCTCCTTTGGAAGGAGGAATGTAAAAAACAAGAAAAAAGTCAAGAAAATAATTACTTTATTAATGGACAATGGTAGACAATGGTAAGAAGATGATGGTAGATGATGGTAGATAATGGTAAGAAGATGACAATCAGCAGGAAGAAAGCAGATTAGGTCAAAATAAGCAACAAAATGGTAAGAGAACTCCTGTTCACTTAAATCGCCAAGACCAGATGTATTATACCCCAAGGTTCTGAAGGAACTGGCAGCTGTGATCTCAGAACCACTGAGCCATATCTTTCAAAGATCCTGGAGCACAAGGGGAACTGTCAGATGACTGGAAAATGGCTGATGTGGTTTCTATGTTCAAAAAGGGGGGGAAATGGATCCAGAAACCACAGACCTTTTAGCCTGACATCAATACCTGGAAAGATTCTGGAAAAGATAATCAAACAACTAATACCTAGAGGCAAGCAAAATCATAACCAGAAACCAATTCTGTCAAAAACAGATCATGCCAGGCACATTTATCTCATTCTTTGACAATGTTACAAAATTAGTGGACATATGCTGTGGATATAATTTACTTGGACTTCAGTAAGGCCAAATATAAATATAAAAGATAAAGTAGACCACAGACTACTGACAAGATAGAATAGGGTCAGGCAGCATCACCATTAGATGGATTTGTAACTGACTAACCAACTACATTGACCAACATGTACTTCTTAATGAAACTGCAACTACATATAGGAAGTTGGGTAACTCAAGGCTCTGTCTTGGGTCCTGTACTATTCAATATTTTTATAAATGATTTAGATGAGGATAGAATTGGGAACACATCAGATTTTCAGATGACACCAAGCTGGCAGAAATAGTCAACACTCCAGAAGATAGGCTCAAGATACTGAAGGAGTTCAACAGACTTGAACACTTGGCCCTATCTAAGAAAATGACATTCAAGGAAGAGAAAAGTAAGGTTTTACACTTAGGCAAGAAAAACCAAATGTTCAAGTACAGATTAAGTGAAACTTGGCTCAATAACAGTAACTGTGAGAGGGATCTTGGAATCCTAGTGGACAATCACTTAAATATGAACCTGCAGTGTAAGCCAATGCAGTCCTAGGCGGCATTAACAGAGAGATAGAATCAAGATCAGATGGAAGTGTTCTGCTTTATACTTTATGGTAAAACCAGACTTGGAATACCAAGTCCAGTTTTGGTCTTCATGATGCAACAATAGCTGAATAGTTGAGTGGTGATTATAGTTTCTTATGAATTGTCATTTATTCTGGCCACAGTGCCCTTACAAAGCATCTACACAAAGCTTGCAAAAAAAGAGTTAACTTTTTAGGTAGTACTTACAGCAACAACCAATATAGTTATGAATAGTTAAAATGTCTCTTTTTAGGCATATATAGTCTAAATTGCATGACCTTTTTTTGTTCTCCTCTTTTAGCTGGGAGTCCCTGGCATTCTTCAGGGTATAGTCCATATAACAACAGCATCTACCTATCTGGATCGCATCCTATGGGCAATTATCAGGGTGGAAGAGGTATCCAGATGCCCAGAACTGCTAGACTGGAAGATAGTGAACATCATCCTTCAGAAGATGACAGTGATTATATTGAACTGCTGCAGCATGGTATGGCTGGGGAGATAAGCAAAAACTATTTTTTCTGTGGTTGAGAAGCATCCTGAATTTAGCTTTCATTGTTGAGATTTCTAAAGGTAAAGGTTTCCCCTGCCCAATTGTTTGCAACTCTAGGGGATAGTTTCGTCTCCATTTCTTAGTTGAGAGAGCCAGTGTTGTCTGTAGACACTTCTGTGATCATGTGACCAGCGTGACTATATGCTGATGTGCATGGAACGCCATTACCTTCCCACCAAAGTGGTAACCGTTTATTCACATTAGCATGCTTTTGAATTGCTAGGTTGGCAGGAGCTGGAGCAAGTAACGGGAGCTCACCCCATTGCGCGACACTCATGTCTCAAACCTGGGCTGTCAGCTTAATTTGTTTAAATGGTCCGGACTCTTTCTCTACTCTACAGTCATAAACTACTTATTTACAGGAATTAAGTATGATTACACATTTATTCTTTTAATACTCTATGAATTTTTGAATTTCAAAATGATGTATAAATAAACATCTTCAGAAACTCAAAAGTAGCCCAAAGTTGTAAAATCTAACTTTTGTATTCTGAATTACTGTGATATATATAGTTAACATATCAAGCTTCAGCATGAATACATTTATTTGTACTAAACAATTGATACTTGTGATGAGAAATAGGTGCTATGTTAGAAAGTGCTATTGAAGGTGTTACTCACTTTCACAAGACTCTCCTTTTCTTTTTGAACAATATTTTGGTTTATATGTAATTTTAAGTTATCCAATGGTTTTGGCTTTTTACATAATTGAGCTCGGTTATTATGAGGGTTTCATTAACTCAGCTGAGATTTATAGTATATGTATACAAATAGTCCTTGAGATATGACTGTAATGGAGTCTGCCCATTATGGTTGCATGTTGAGAAGCTGTTAAGTGAAACAGCCTCCCTTAATGAGCTCACCCGCTCCTTTCCCTAATGCATCCCTAGATGAACATGGGGGTCATTAAGCAGAGCATAGGGTCAGCTACCCTGCGCCTCCCACCCCTGAGGCACCTTGTGCTCCAATTTTTGCCTTTCAGGTCTCTGCGATCCTTTAACTTCTTTCCCATCCAGCGAGCAAGGGCAGATCAGGCTGGCCAGCGTTTGCAACCTCTAGCCAGCAAATTCAGATCAGGCCAACTGCAGTTTGCAAGCCTCCAGCTACCTTGCCACCCAAGAAATTGCAGAACTTAGCCTGTACCAGTGCCGAGGGACACACCCAGCCTATCTTTCTGATTTTTTGCAGCTTCTGAAAGAAGTGGCACCCAGCCCAATACAGGATCAGCTTTCTTACAGACTTAGTCACATGGCAAAGCAGGTGTTATTCTCAAGAACCTGTAAGGTGCTCACTTTCAAGGAGGCTCCATAAACTCCTTAAAAATTATTGCAGTGTTGTGAGAATAGAACTTGTTGCAAAATAGTATGAGTTTAGCACAAGTTGTGGTGGTACAGTGCTTAGACCTACTGACCACACAAAGCCCTTATAAACAGAACACTGAAGATGTTACCTAGCCTGGTAACCAACCCATAAGCTTGGAGAATGAACCTTCTCCTTCAGAATGCAGTGTTGCAGGCCAGGAGTTCAATCCTCATTGGTTTAAGGCTGACTCAGTCTTCCATCCGTCTGAGGTTGGTGAAATGAGACCCAGATTATTGGGCACAATATGCTGTCTAAACCAGTTAGAGAGTGGTGTAAAGCACTATGAAGCAATATATAATTACTAAATGCTATTTACTACAAGGTTGACTCTGTAAGAAAGTGTAATATAATATAATATATGTGAACTCAGTTAATATTTATTGATAGTTTATTTTTAAAAAGGGATGTTCAAGTACTAGAATCTGCTCATAAACCAGAGGAGGAGAGTCAACTTTGAAGCTTTCTTTTTCTCTTATCTGATTCAAAACATTTGTGACTTATACTCCGAAGGTATTAGTTTTTTCCACCCCCTGTGAAAACCACTAAGATTTTTTGGGGTAACATATTTGGTTTTCTCTCAAAGACTGGCAGTACATCATCATGGTACACAGGAACTGTCGAGAATTCACACTTTTATTTTCCAAACAATAAATGGGTATATAGAAACATAAAACATAAAGAGATCTAGTCATTCCTTTACATGCCTTCCAAAATTTTCTAGCTTTCTAACTTTCTTTTCCGTATAGGTAGTCCTTGACTCAATAACCACAGTTAAGCCTAGAATCACAGTTGTAAGTTGTACCAGTAATTTAAGCAAGTCAGCACGTGATTGTGCAATGGTGAATGCTGCAGTCATTAAGCAAATCCATTATTCACAATGAATGCTTTTTGTCAGAAACTGGAAGTAAATGCTGGTTTCTGGCAAACACCCTCCCCCCTCATAAATTGCAGTCATGTGACTAAAGGATGCTGCAAATGGCCATAAATGAAGGCCAATTGTTGAGTGCCCAAAATGTGATCATGAGATCTTTTTTTGGTGGGGGGAGGGTGTGTTGCTCCTCAAATCTGCTAGCAAGTCCATGCTGTTGCCATAACCAACTGATCTAGGATTGGGCATTTGGAAGTGGACTTAGATCAAAGTAATTCACCCAATATTACCTAATTTGAAGAACAGGCACTCTGAGATCTTTCCCATTACATACTATCAGCATTCAAAATGGTTGTTTTACTACAATAAATTGGATATCATTCTCTTTAAGAAAAAAGACATAGGAAGATGGAGTTGTAGCAAGGAACTGAGTGATGGGGATGAATTATAAGCAGAACATCTTTGTGCTTGCACTGCTTGTTTTAATAGTTTCCCATTCCCCATCTTACCTAGCTCAGGAATGCAGTTCCTGGATGCTAATGGTAGCTCGACGCAGTGCCCAGGCCCTTTTGGATTATGCAGTTACTGCTGACACACGTATGTTGTTGGCTGTCCAAAGACACCTAGCTGCTTCTCAGGATGAAAATGGAGATACGTAAGTATATTTTGGAAAGATCAGAGTTCCTAATCTGAAATCATTTGCAGAGAATTAGTCTACCAAATTTCTTGACACTATGTTAGTATTTTGTTTATTATGGAGATACTCTTTCAGTGCAAATTTATGTCAGCTCTGTGCTAAAGACAAGGCTGTGACTTAACTAAAGAACCTTATATGGAAAAGAATTCTGTAATCCCTGGTTCAGCATACCTTGTAAGAAACAAATTCTTCAACTCACCTAACAAGATAGTTTTTCCTTCTTCTGAAATATGTGATATCATGCTTAAGTTGGTGAAACTATGCCTCTCCATATAAAATGATGAGTGTGTGTATAATTTTTTATTAAAAGCAACAGGAAATGCAATTAAATGCTTAAAAAAAATAAAAATGAGTCCAGAAATGTCATATGGTAGGTAAGTAAGGCTTACAATAAGATGAATCTTAATGGGGCTTGTAGCAAACCAGGAAAAAAAATCACAATTAAACCACAATTAAAAGTAAAGGAATTAGAATTGATTCATAAATCTAAGTCTGGATGAGAAGCGTTGAGATTGCTAAATAAAGGTAAACAATATTGGAAATGGTAGAACTTCATACGAAGATAAAATACATTTGAATAATTTTGAAAATTCAAATAAATCAGGAAAATTCCTGGCAAATTAGAAAAGATAAAGAAGAATGACAATTATTTTGATTAATTATAGTGATTAATTAATTAGCAGGTCCCATACCGAATACAGAATAATAGTTAAAAGAGGCCTTGGAGTTATTCTAATCCAACTCCCTGCTCAAGTAGAAGACCCTATACCATTCTGGACAAATGGTTGTCTAATCTTTTCTTAAAAACCTCCAGTGATGGAGCACCTGTGATTTCTGGAAGCAAGCCTGATCAATTGTTCTTGCTGACAGGAAAGTTCTCCTTAATTCTAGGTTGGATCTCTCCTTGATAAGCTTCCATTTGTTACTTCTTATTCTGCCCTCAGTTGCTTTGGACAATAGGTCGATCCCCTCTTCTCTGTGACAATCCCTCAAATATTGGAAGCCGCTATTATGTCACCTCTAGTCCTTCTCATTAGACTAGACATATGTAGTTCCCTCAACTGTTCATTGTACGGTTTAGCCTTCATCCCTTAATCATCTTTGTTGTTCTTCTCTGGACTCTTTCTAGAGTCTAAGCATCTTTTTTTTGTATAGTGGAGGCCAAAATTGGACACAGTATTCCAAATCTGGTCTTGGTCTTGCAGTATTCCAAGTGTGGTCTTAGCATAGCCTTATAAAGCAGTACGGATACTTCCCCTGATCTACTGCATTTGCATTTTGGCAGTTGCAACACTGCTGGCTCATATTTAAGTGATTGTCCACTAAGACTCCTAGATCCCTCTCACGGTTACTGGTATCACTTATTCTATACTTGTGCATTTGATTTTTCTTACCTAATTTTAAAATCTTACTTTTCTTACATCTGAATTTCATTTTGTTGTTTATGGTCAAGTGTTCAAATCTGTCAAAGTCCTTCTCTAAGATGTTGGCTTGATATTGTCTGCAAATTTGATGAGTTCCCCTTCTATCTCATCTAGTTCTTTTATGAAGATGTTCAAGAGTACTGAAGAGTATAGAACCATGTGGTACTCCACTGAATGTTTCCCTCCATTTCTATGTAGTTCTAGTAAAGACTGCACATTGAGTGTGGTTGATCAGTGATTAACGAATCCTTCTGGTGGTGATACTGTCTAATCCACATTTTTCTCTTACCAAAAGTAGTCTGTGGGCTATTTAGTCAAATGCCTTAATGAAGTCTATGTCCGCAGTATTTCGCTGACCCACCAATCATCACTTTCTCAGAGAATGCAATAAAGCACAATCTGTTTGTGACAAACCCATGCTGGCTTCCGGTAATAGCTTTGCTTGTTTCTAGGTGGTCACTGATCCGTTGCTTGATTATCTTTTCCAAGATCTTCCTGGGTATTGATGTCAGGCTGATTGGACTGTAGATCCATTTTTTTCTCCTTTTTGAAGATTGGAACTACATCAAGCTCTTTCCAGTCCTCTGGTAATTCCCTGATGCTTCAGGATCTTTGAAAGTGATTCAAAAATCACATCTGCCAACTCCTTCAGAGCCCTGAGATGTAATCCATCTAGTCCTGGTGATCTGAAGTTGTCTAGAGTGGATAAATATTATCTTGTCATTATCTTGTTTATTTTGACTTGTTTTGCTAATCTATCATCCATTGTGCTCCTTTTGATAGGTTGGACTATTTTTTGCTTTTGTGTAGAATGCAAAGAATGAATTAAGTAGTTTAGCTTTCTCCCTGTTACCTATCATCTCCTTGCTGTCTTCTCCCATGAGTAGACTAGACTTATCCTTGACCTTTTTCTTGCTTTTTACATGTTTAAAGAAAGGTTGTTTTTATTGTCTTTGACATTTGTTGCAAGTCTTAGTTCATTCTAAGCTTTCACTTTTCTGACTACATCTTTGCACATTTGGGCTATTTGCTGGTATTCTGCGTTAGCTATGTAGCAATAGCAATAGCACTTAGACTTATATACCACTTTACAGTGCTTTACAGCCCTCTAAGTGGTTATGTGTCCCTCTTTTGCATATTTTTTTATACTTGTCTTTTTATCTCTCACTTTATCAAATAGTTCTTTATGGATCCATGCTGGTTTCCTCTGAGTCTGAGTTTCTTTCTCAGTTGTATTGTGTAGACTGGGCTTTTATACTCTTATTTTTCAGAATTTCCCAAGCTTTTTGATTATGTTTCCCCTTTAAGATTTTCATCCATGGAATCCTTCCTAAGCTGTCCATTGAAATCAGCTCTCTTAAAGTCTAAGATATTCATTTGACTTTGTTCTGTTACTTGTGTCTGCATTATGTTGAATATGAAGTATATGACATGCTTACTCTCCCCCAAAGTTCCTGCAACTTCAAACCCCTCTGCCATTTCATCTCTATTAGTAAGAATTAAGTGATAAAAAGGCAACAAATTGCTATATACAAAATAAGAAATAAAAGAACCCTTCTTTTTTCTTTTATTTATACATTTTTCTTTAATCAACATGTGCTTAATAAACAGTGTATTGTCTGAGTCAAATTGCTGAGTCAAAGTAATATTAATGATGCTAATGGTAATCATAGTAATATTATTTACTTATATATATTAATTTTTTATCATTTACTTATACATAGTAATAATCTTTTATCTTCTAATTTCAACCTCTCTTAACTAACCACCGATAAAACAAATCCCATGTTAAAAAATATTCTGTTTCTTCCTTGTCCTTTATTTTTAATGTCAAACTATCCATCTCCACACAATCTAATATCTTTTTGATTATATTCTCATCTGTAGGACTTTCCTCATTTTTCCAATATTGTACAAATACAATTCTCACAGCTGTCAACACATGTGGTGTTAAATATGTATTCCCTTTGATATAGTTTTCTGGTATTATACCTAACCAGAATATTTCTGGCTTTAAAGTCTATATGTTGCTTTATCATTTTTGCTAGCCATGTATGTATTTTTGTCCAGAATTTTTTTGCCTTTGGACATGTCCACCACATGATAATAGTGAGAGCCCAGTATCTGATTACATTTCCAACATTTAGCAGACATATTTTTAAACATCTTTGCTAATCTTGCCGGTGGCAAGTGCCATCTATAAAACATTTTGTACAGATTTTCTTTGTATATAGTTGCGATTGTCAATTTATTTCTATTTCTGTTTCTATTCCAAAGTTTTGCCATTTATCTAACTCTATGGTATATTCAAAGTTTTTTGCCCATACTATCATTGTTTCTTTCACTTGTTCATCTTCCATTTTGATGCTTAGCTATATATTTTCTTTATGAATTTTTCATCCGTCCCTAGAAATATCCAGTATAGGGTTGTTGTTTCTTTATAAAAACCATATGTCTTTATATCTTTCTCATATCTTTTGTATTTGCAGGTCTGGCCACCATGCTAGGTCCATCCTTTGTTTCTGCAGTTCTTGCTTAGATCTGAATTCCCCTACTTCATTTAAATGTCTTTGTATGTTACAATTTTTTCCAAGTTGATAACATTTGGGTGCTTCCATCGTAGAAACTGGTATTTTCATATATTTTTTTTGCTTTGACTTTTTCCCATATTAAAAATAGAGCATTTCTTACATAGTGTGTCTTTGAAAGTATCTGTGTATTTTATTCTTTTCATATCACAAAAAAGCATGCCACCCCAGTTGAAGATCATGTCCCTCCAGCAATAATAACCTTCTATGCCTCAAATTTATCCACTCTTTCACCCAAATAAGTGCAGAAGCCTGGTAGTAAAGCTCCCAATCTGACAACCTGAAACCCCCATTTTCTTTAGATTCTTGTAGCATTTTCAGTCTTAATCTTGTCATATATATTTCAGAATCATTTTATTTAGCTCCTCAAAATATTTTTTTTTCAATTTTACAGGAATTGTTTGAAACAGAAAGAGCAATTTCGGCAAAATATTCATTTTTATAGTAGCTATTCTTCCTACTATTGATAGTTGCATGTTATTCCATTTCTCCAAATCTAGCTTAATTTGTTGCTTTAATTTTGTGTAGTTATCTTCTTTGTTACACATCTTGCTGTTAAATAGATTCCTAAGTATTTAACTTTCTTGACTACCTGACGATCTATCTTCTTCATTAATTCCTTTTTCTGTTCGTCTGTAAGATTTTTAACTAATATTTTAGTTTTTTCTTTATTTATTTTCAGTCCTGCAACTTCTCCATATTCTTCTATTTTTCCTATTAGCTTAGGGCTAGTTTATAGTGGTTCTTCTAAAATAAATACCAGGTCATCTGCAAATGATTATAGTTTGTATTTTTCTTTTTTTATTTCCGTACCTTTTATTTCTAAGTCTTGTCTGATACTTCTGTTTAACACTTCCAGTGGTACAGTAATGGCGACAGTGGGCATCCTTGTCTTGTGCCTTTTCTTATATTAAAATTCTCTGTTGAGTCCCTGTTCACAATCACTTTTGCCATTTGCTTAGAATATATTGTCTTTATCATATTTATAAATTTTTCACCAAAGTTCATGCATTTTAATTATTGTAGCATAAATTGCCAATTTACATTATCAGATGCTTTCTGTGCATCTAAAAAAATCAGTGCCATTTGTTTTTCAGAATGTATTTCATAATACTCCAATGTATCTAAATAATTCTTGTTTTTAATTTGTCTCTTAGCTAAGAATCCATTTCAATCTGGGTGTATAAATTCATTCAAAAATCTTTTAAGTCTTTCTGATATTATTGAAGCAAATATTTTATAATCTGTGTTAAATAATGATATTGGCCTACAGTTCTTTATCTGTGTTAAATCCAAATCCTCTTTGGGGATTAAAGTGATATTTTCTTCCATCCAAGTGTTTGGTATCTTAGCTTCTAGCAATACTTCATTGTAAACCTCTAGCATTGGCGGGCTTGAATGCATCTTGAAAATTTATTTTTTATTTATTTTTACATTTATATACCGCCCCATTCCGAAGACTCGGGGCGGTTTACAGCTTATAAGC
>JANHFL010008613.1:26788-37539 GCA_032468155.1 Oxyrhabdium leporinum
TTGATAGTAGCATTATAAAAAGACTTTTCCATGAAATGTTTAAATACTCAGAATTTTTAAATCTGGCAATCTTATGTTAAAAATGGCTAAAATGATATGAATGCCTTTGAAACATTGAATTCTGTGACATGGATTTCAAGGACCACAAGAAAACAAAATTACATTAGTTGTTAGGTGAAGTCTCATTCTAACATTAGCAAAGGTTTCTCACAGACTCGCAAGCAAATATAAAAACTTGTTGGATTTGTGATTATTCTCCCCTATATTGGAAGCTGTTCTTCTGCTAATGGCAGCAGCTATCTGTTAACAGAGGTACCTTCTAAAATTTTAGCAAGTACCAGTATATATTTTGGCAACAGTAATAGCTGTATTTTAAAGTCATTGTTTTTACTGTTTTTTACTGTGGCAATAAGACCACTTTAGAGACCATCATTATATAGCGGTAGGGATTTTGCTCCCTTAGGAGTTATATTGCCCTTTTTTCTGCTTCCTTTATGCTGTTCTAAATAAATAAACTATTAAGCAAAATCAGTTGAGTAGAGTTTTAGAGGATGGTGAGAGAGGAACTACTCTGAAGAAACAAATTGATTCTCAATTAATATTCACTTTGCTTTTATCAAAACAAAAATGTACAATTTGCTGCAAAATCAGAGGATGGACATAAATGATTTAATTGCAAATCAGGGACAGTTTTAACATATAAAAATATTTTTAAACAAAGCCTTAATAGGTTACATTCATGCTAACTTAATTACCTTTTCTTCCCACTGAAAATAATGGAAATATTAATCATGCCATTTACTTTATTACTTACTTTTTGAAGATCCCCAGAGGTCCAGAAGAGGCTGACCCACTGGCAGAGAAGCCAAAATGTTTTAGTCAGATGATGGTGAAGCTGTAAGAACGTGAAATCTAAGGGAAACATGTTCACCAGCTTCTAAGTAAAAGACTTCAGCAGGGGCCATGTGGCCAGCAGGCCTAGGCCTGAAGTGGGCCACAGCAGCCTCCTACTTCAGGGATTGAGGCAGCAGCAGCGGCAGCCAATGAAAGGGGAGGTTGCTTCCTCTGTCTCATTGGGCTGAACTGCAAGGCCCTTGTGGATTGGCTGCCATGCCCGAATCCCTGAAATTGCTCATTTGAACTACCAGTAGGCAGCAAGCTGTTTTCCTTACATCTCACGTTCTTACAGCTTCACCGGCTTCTGAATAAAAGACTTTGGCTTCTCTGCCATGTGGCTCAGCCTCTTCTGCAGTTCTTCAAAAAGTAAGTACAGTAAAGCCATGGGAAATGAGGTAGGGAGGGCAGATTGGGCCCAGGGACCCTCCATTTCAGCCTGTAAGATGCTGGGGAAGCCTTAGGAAGGTCCGGAGCGGGCCTGGGATGGCTGGATTAGGCACAGGGACCCTCCATTGAGGCCTGGGGAGCCTTAGGAAGGTGCGGAGGGGGCCTGGGATGGCTGGATTGAGCGCAGGGACCCTCCATTGAGGCCTGTAAGAGGCCTTTTGCGCCAGCAAAGAGGCGAAGGAAGGCTCACCAGACAGGCAGGTAGCTGGGCCGCGTGGGAGGCCAGGGCGAAGGTAGACAAACCCACAGAGATCATGCGGGCAATGCAAGCAAGGGAGCCAGACAGAGAGCAGCAGCACCTATGCCGGACGAGCGGATGAGGTAAGGAGTGACGGGGCGGCATGGGCAGAGCAGGAAGGGGCAGGGGCAGCCAGAATTTTTAATACTGGTTTGCCTGAACCTGCTGAATCCCACCACTGTGGGAAGGCCTCAATTTGAACAACATACTGAAAATTGTGGGTTGTCCAAATGAGTATAATTTGCTCTTGACCTCTGCTAGATGGAAGATGGAAGCCACTCAGCCTGCTGTAAATCAATCAACTACTACTCACAGCGTAGTAACTGGCTTAGAGACAAGAACATTGTTCTTTTTGTTCCTGTTGATCTCTGCTTGTTCTGTTAATTAGTATTTCTAAGGTGATTTGTTTGGATTGTAAATAATATTTATTTTATTTATTTAGTCTCTCTCCCTTGGTTATATGCCCACTAGAAACTTATTTCTTACCCTTTCCCACAAAGATGGGCAGTTCTCTAGTCATTGCTCTCTCTTTTCCTTGATGTAGATGTAAGATTGCCCTTGGCTCCCTGCTAGTTGCAATTCTGGCACTCTAGGTGTAAGAGGTCTATGCTTCAGGATGGTTGTAAATTTTTTACAAAGACCTCTTTTAAAGAGTCCACTTTAATTTTAGACAGCAGTTCAACGAGAGGGCTGTTTGAGCTGTCAGCAGACTCTGTCTAGTTAAAAGTCAGTTACATTTCCATTCTTTAGGTTTATTAGATCACTATCCTCATCTTCAGCCTGTGTTAGCTGTATAGCTGTGGAGCAGATGCAGCAGTGTGTTTGGAGGAGGAAGAGTTCTTTTCCATTGAAGATGAGATCTATGAGCTGTTGACTTTAGACCTCTGCTTGTAAATTTAAAGTCTACTGTAAATTTGAGGGAGTAGAGATACTTACAAGAATTGGCTGTCTGCTCATTAGGTAACTATTAACTTTCAGTTTTGTGAGCTTGAAATTAGCTTGTTTTGGAGTGTGCATGAGACCTTTTCCTTTTTCTTCCCATGTTCTCAACTCTTTCCCAACTCTTTGTATTGAGCCCCCAGTAAGACAGCAGGGGGGTGGTATTTAAAACAATGGATTAAAAGTACTCCTTCGGAGGAGCTCTTAGGAGCCTTGGTAGCGCAGTGGTTAAGAGTGCTATACTGCAGGCCACTTATGCCGACTACTGGCTGCCTGCAATTTGGCAGTTCAAATCCTACCAGGCTCAAGGTTGATTCAGTCTTCCATCCTTCCGAGGTCAGTAAAATGAGGACCCAGGCTGTTGGGGGCAATATGCTGACTCTGTAAAACTGCTTACAGAGGGCTTTATATTATTTATATTACCGCACTATAAAGTGGTATATAAGTCTAAGTGCTATTGCTATTGCTTTACAGCAGATGCTACCTCTTTGCCATCTTGGCTCCCTTTTTTTCTTCCATACAATCATGTTCAATTCTCGGACTGCCTGGATGAGTCCCTGCAGTTTTCTTGGCAAGGTTTTTCAGAAGTGGCTTGCCATTGTCCCCTTCCTAGGGCTGGGATTCCTCAAGATAATCCAGTTGGCTTTGTGCCAAGGGCAGGACAAAAAAATAAAATAAAAATCAGTCTCCCAGTCTGATGGCTTAATCGTTACATCAAACTGGTGGTCTAATGATTTCTTACCATTTTGATAATTAGTGTGATTAATGGTCACTTTATTATATTTTTATTGTGGTAACTTGTTAATTTGCTTACCTCATTAACTCCCCCTCTCCTGCCATTTTATCTATATATATATTTGAAAAAATCTTTAAAATTGTACTGTGATTTTATTATAATCAATATCCTGTTCTACCACTTATTGTTTACCTTCAATGGTTCATTTCTATTTTATGAGTTTAGTTTTTAATTTGAAAGAATATTACCTAAGAAATTATTTCCCCAGTTATTCACATACTTCATACTATGTTACAAAATGTTTTGATTTTGGAAATGCTTCGAGTTTGAAACTCATTCATTCATTGTTTACTGATTTGAATAACCTGTAAGCCCAATATACTCATCAGTTGCATCATGTTCAAAATAGTTTGTTCCAACCTTTTGGGAAGAATGCCCATCTACTGTCCACAAGTGTCTGGCCAGACGTGATCTTCATGGAAAAATTGTGACCAAAAAGTCATATCTACGACGTGAAAACAATGCTAAGCGACTCAATAATGCACGAAAGAATAGGAAATGGGGTGCAGAAAAATGGCAGCAGGTGCTCTGGACTGATAAGTCAAAATTTGAAATATTTGGCTGTAGCAGGAGGCAGTTTGTTTATTGAAGGACTAGAGAGCAGTAGAACAAGTGTTTCCAGGCAACAGTGAAGCATGGTGGAGGTTGCTTGCAAGTTTAGGGCTGCATTTCTACAAATGGAGTTGGAGATTGAGTCAGGATCAATGGTGTCCTCAATGTTGAGAAATACAGGCAGGCACTTATCCATCATGGAGTTGTGTGATTGGCCCCAAATTTATTCTGCATTAGAACAACTGCCCCAAACATAGCCAATGTCATTAAGAACTATCTTCAGTGTAAAGAAGAACTAGAAGTCCTGGAAGTAATATTTTGGCCCCGCACAGAGCCTTGATCTCAACATCATCGAGTCTGTTTGAGATTACACGAAGAGACAGAAGAATTTGAGTCTATGCAGTCTATAGATTTATGGTTAGTTCTCCAAGATGTCTGGAACAACCTTGAACGAACCTTGCCAAGTTTCTTCAAGAATTGTATGTAAGTGTATTTAGAACAATTGATACTGTTTTAAAGGTAAAGAATGGTCACACCAAATTTTCATTTGGATTTCTGTTCATTTACTTTCCATTTTGTTAATTGTTAAAAATAAACTATATACACATACATTCATACTGCAAATTGTCAGACATGAGCTGCTCACTTGATGTAAGACTCAGAGCAACAATCTTAGCTTGCCACATAGAGGACTTTGGCATGCTTAAAGGAGACTCCCCTCCACTTAATGTTCCACAAGGAGTTAGATCACAATGAGTACTGTGGTGAATTCACCCATTTCAGAATCTTGTTATATTTGCTTTCCGACTTTGATTTTCTTAGAATAGCTCATTTACTTGCTTGATGCCTGAAGAGTGTTAACTTTTTATAGAATCATAGGGTTTGAAATGACTTTGGAAGTCTACTAGTCCAACCCCCTGCCTAAGGGGTTTTATTGCATCCCAGACAAATGGCTAATCTTTTCTTGAAAACCTCCAGCAATAGAGCACCCACAACTTATGTCAATCAAATAACTGCCCTTAAGCATTCTATTATAGGTTCCCATAAAGACCTCCCTCATATAACCCCCAAATTTTACAATGGTTCAGATTGAAACTAGAAGGAAATGAACTACATGGAAATCACATCTATAGGAGTCAGAGCAAATACCATGAGAACAGTCTTTTCTTATAGATTTCTCCTTTAAACAGGTGCAGCCTTATTCCCAGTCAGTCATCTAATTACTGCCACATGAACTTTGAGCCAGAAGGTGTAGTATTTGAGAAACAGCTTTACCAGGGGTGGGCTTCAAAAACCGCAGCAACGGGTTCGCTGCCCAACTGGGTGCTGGATGGGCGTGGCCAAGCCTGCCTCCTGCACCATGATGAGGGGGGCGTTTTCACCTTCCCTGAGGTCCAGAGGCTATCCTGGAGCCTCTGGGAGAGTGAAAATGCCCCCCTCCCCCAGATGCTCTAGGAAGACTGGAAATGACTCATTTGCAGCCTCCCCAAACGTCTGGGAAGCCCAATTTTCACTATCCCTGGGTCCAGAGGCTTTCCTGGGGCCTCTGGGAGAGCAAAAATGGCCTCCCCCCCCCGGGGTTCGGATGCTCTAGGGAATCCTGTTCTCCCTCCCCGAGCCTCTGCCTATGCCCTGCATTTACCTGCATCCACAGTGGGTCGCATGGAGACTCCTGGGAGGGGTGGAGTGGGCGGGCCCAGCCAGGAGTGGTATTTGGGAGTTTGGCGATCCCTGCAGAATCGTCGTAAGGGTATGCCCGAACACCCGTGAACCTCCAGCAGCCCACCCCTGAGCTTTACACACATTCTATCTGTTATATAGGATATGCATAGACAATGATTGCCATCTGTATCTGGGGCTGGTTACCTGAGCATTCACACAAATTGCCCTCCTTTCCCTCATACTTGTAATTTTAGGATAATTTGGTAGAGGCAAGAGTCATGTACAGGAATACGTGTAGGAGATAATGGCTGCCCTCAACACCACCATTAAATCCTTGGCATTACAAGGCTCCAATGACACTTGTATAAATGACAAAGCTATGTGTGTGAATGCAGAACTAATCACAGTTACAAGTAAACAATCAAACCTTTTTATTTGGTGTAAAACATCTAATTCCTGGGTTACATTGCTGGTACCTTGACAAGAAATAGGAGTTCTCTTTCTAGGAACTGCCACACTTTGGGGGGATTATTAGGATGGTTTTTCTTAATGGCCATTTCAGAACTAATGCTTGTGTGCATCTATATAATCCAGCATCTAAGACAGGCTTCTCTCCAACATCTGAAAGATTGAGAAAAATATGGTGCTTTCCACATATTGAGGTGGTCATGTGTTTGAATCAGGCAACTGAAGCTCTGGGTTCTGATGTGGCATTCACAATAACACATTCTTTATCCTGTTTCTGTAATACAGAAAGAGTTTGAAGGAGAACTGTAGGTGTTTGAGCTGGTTTACTTCAGTAACTGAAGAAGAAACTGTACAATTGTGTTTTTTTTAACAGTCTGCATAGAACAGAAGAAATCCGACATATTTAGAGAGCCAGTATTGGATCTCCGGAAGTGGTTTTTGTCTCTCAGGTATTACACTGCAATATTGCACCATATGGTAGCCTGTTATTCCACATCTCCGGAATTTCATGTTGTTTATAGTTCTGCCCCAATGATCAGCTTGGTCCTTTTTCTCTTTCACTGCATACATAACGTTGTCATCAAGCTTTGAGTCATGTCTTAAAGCCTTTTGATATTATAAATTAAGGGACCAGGTTATCTATACAGGTGTTATGATCATACCACCTATGCAACCAATTGTTTGGGAGTTGGGAATGTTCCTGGACATCGGGAATCCCCTTCCCCCCATCTCTCTGAATATGCCCCCACCAGGCTCAGGCAATAGAATGACCAGTTTTTCTACTACATAATAATTGATTTTGTTCTGGTCACTCAAATTCATAAATTACTTGCAGAATCTAATTAGCCCTAAGACCAGAAGGCCCACTAAGGTGTTCTGCGGTAGAATAGAAGAATGGGGCACACCCACTATCCCTGATTTTACCTGTTAGTGATAGTTCCTTTGAAGCATATGCAACCTCTGCCCAGTTTTGTAAGAGGTGAACAACTATCAGGATAAGTCATGATCCAACTTGTGCTGATGAGAAAATAACTGAGCCCACTCCAAGAGAGCTGGTGGTGGTGAAATAATTGGGCTTCCATGAAGAAGTTGCTCCTGCAGGCTGACAGTGCTGCATTGCATCTGCAAGGGAGATGAAGAACTTCTGCCCCAACACTCTTATGTAAACTATTACTGAACGTAAACGTCTGTCTTATGCATGCCAAAATTACCTTTTCTAGTCCAGTGTGATTCAGCATTATCATGTACTAAAAACTGTAAAATATATCACAAAAATTGTAAGAAAAGGAAGGGAAGTAGTCTCCTTTCTTCCATTTTCCTATTCTTGGTTTTGCAAGAGATAGAAAAGTTGGTACAGTGAAGCTTAAGTAACAGATCTCTGTTACTTAACCGTGGAGTTTAGTACTTTCACCCATAAGCTATAGTCTGATTATACTGGGAAGGCCATATAATGTAGACTGTAGTCATGTCTTTCCACTGGTGAAGTTGATTGGGCCCATTTATAATGTCTTCTCTTCCCTCCTGACCATGAGCAATGACAATTTGCAAATTTCTAGGATAGGAATGCCATTTTCTTTGCCAAGAGTGATCATCTATCATCTTTGTTGTTTACTAGTAGCTTACTGATTGTTGCATTTTATCTTGGAACCTGTGCCAGCTGTCTCTTCGTTCAGGGGAAGGCTGGACTGGGACTCCTTAAAGCTGTCTTCTGAGCTACCCACTGTAACAAACGGGGTGGCTTCCAAAGCTGCCAGATCCTCCGAGTCAGTCTTCAACTTGGTGCGCATTAGTGTAGCATAAATGCCATAGCGTAATTTCTGCAGAAAGCAAGAAGTAACAGGTTTGGTGCCCCACTTGGCTGATTTGTTAATAACAGCTCTGAATAAGATGACATTATGTTTATGTTCTAGGCTTGTGACTTGTGGGTGTTTTGGACTACAACTACCACAATGTCTCACAAGTGACCATGCTGATTTCAGATTATGGGAACTGAAATCCAAAATATCTGGAAGATACAGATTCACACATAAATCTTACTTTATTCCCATTAAATCAATAAAAGGAAGACTCGGTCTTATTTTCTTGCGGGCCCCAAAATAAGCACTTGGGCTTATTTTGGGGAGGTCGTATTTTTTTTCATCACAAGGCCTGAGTGGGCATCCCATGCCTCCATGTGCACATAGGAGGTGGCGACTGTACGGAGGCTGAAGCAGCAGGAAGTAGAGGGAGGCAGGCGCCCAAAGGGCATCAGCCTGTGCGCCTTGGATCAGCTGCAGGCCAACATGGACAGCATGGCTGGTGCCGCCACCATAAGTGAGAGAACGATCTGATCCAACCTCTGTGTGTGTGTGTGTGTGTGTGTGTGTGTGTGTGTAAGAGAGAGAGAGAACATCACCATCAGCCATGGTATAACTCCAAGGTTGGATCAGATCTCTCTCTCTCTGACACTGACACACACACACACACACACACACACACAGGATTGGATCACTCTCTTGCTCTCTTTCTCTCTCTCTCACACACAGAGGTTGGATTGGATCACTCTCTTGCTCTCCCCCTCTCTGCAGCAGCAGTGATGGCGCTTCTGCCCCTGGCTGGTGGGGTGCTTCTCACTTGGCCGCTTTCCCTCTTTCTTCTCCCCACTCCTCCTTCAGACAAAACCTGCACTTTTTGTCTGTCCATTGCAGTGTAGCGCCTGCAGTTTACTTTGACAGTGGCGGGGCTTGGGGGATGGTCAATCCCCATTTGTGGCGCCGTGAAGGAGGAAGGCAATCCGTCCACCAGACCAGCCTGGCGGGAATGGGGTGGGAAACCGAGCAGCGCTGAAAACAGCTGCAAATGTGGTGTTCAAGCCCTGGAAGATTGTGGGAAGTGTGTGCTTAAAAGGAACAAGTAATGAGAATTGCAGGCAATGTTGTTCTTTTAAACTACCATACCTTCCAGGGCTTGAACGCCACACTTCAGCATTCACCAACTGCTTTCTCCAAACATCTTTGGCTTCAGCAAATTACTATTGGTGGCCTTAGATCAGTTCTGATAGAAGGGCTGCTAAATGAAAACATTTTCCCTACCTCTCTTTGAGATTCTTCTGCTACCATCTCCAACATTGCTTTGCAAATTCTGTTTGGATCTGGCTCTTTATCACGTTCTACTTACTTCAAATATCAGATACTCCTCTTTCTGCTTGAGTTCCTCATACTCCTTGCCTTTCACCTTCTTCTCAGGAAGGGAGGAACGATGCTCCAAGAGTTCTGCTGCCATGGCTTTAAATTTGATTTCATGACTCTTCAGCTGCTCTTCCTATGGAAGAATGGGGAAAAAGCTGCTTGATCTTTCTTGTAGGACTTCCTACTGTGTTTCCCCAAAAATAAGACCTATCCCGAAAATAAACCCTAGCCTGATTTTTAAGCATTGCTCTTGGCTGGGCTGCTTCTGCCTGGCATGGACCTCTGAGGCCTCTGTCTGTCCAGCTGCAGGGCCACAATGGAGTTCTTGCCCGCTGTAGCTGTAGAGGGCAGGGGAGAGGCGCAGCCCAAAGGGCAAGGGGCATGGCTCCACCAATGACAGCTGGCGATGGGACCCTGGCAGGCCGGCAGGATCAACCCAGCTGAGAGCAGCATGAGGCCAGCAACAGCAGGTACAGGACAGGGGTTGGTCAGTGGAGGCCTCCAGCCTTGCAATCCTGCATGGGGAAGGCAGAGATTTGCTCCACAGCTGCTGCAGAGTGCTGTACTGGGAGGCCCCTACCCCAGGGATCCTGCGCGAGCCCCATCCAGGATTGTCCCTGGAGCCAAGAGGATCAGGGCGAGTTGCTTTGCATGGCTTGCATTGCACAGCATACCAGTAGCATTGAGTTGCATGTCCTGCTTATCTTTCCAGCGGAAGGGTGCAGGCCGGGAGCTCGGCGACCAGGGAAGACAGGTTTGCGGGTGTAAAGGAGGAAGAGGCGATCTCCCACTCCCTCCTCTGTCCTGCTGCAGGGCTGCCACGGAGCTCCTGCCTGCCGAAGCCACAGGGTGGCTGACAACAGCATGGCCAGGATGGTGAAGAGTCCCTGCGAGGCCAGCAGCAGTGGGTGCAGCAGGCCCAGCAGCCACCCAGAGGCATGGGGGGGGGAGAGCAGACGATCCTGGCGCACCACACAGCTTTCTGCCTTGCAGCAGCAGCCTGAGCAAGACCCAAGCTCCAGCATCCTAGCAGCAGCAGGGCGGGTGGAGGCCGGGGGTAACCTGAGAGCTTGTCTCATTGCAGCTGTGGGCAAGCAGATGGTGGGTCGGAGAAGGTGGAGCCAGCAATAGCAGCGCTCCCACTCCCGTCGGCCCTCATGCTCACTGCCTCCTATACATAAATAAAATAAGACATCCCAAAAAAATAAGCCCTAGTTCTTATTTTTGAGCCCAAAAGAAAATAAGACTGGGTCTTATTTTCAGGGAAACACAGTAATAGCAAATCTGCCCCAACTGGCATTCACAATGTGTCTTCACTTTCCTCTTTTCCCTCTGTGATAATGTTACCATTTTTATCAGCTCTTTGAAGCTAAATTTTTGCACAGATACACAGACACACAACTGCCGCTTGCCAATTTAAGGACAATTTATTCAACTCTGGAAGTTTCATTACTTCTGAGCCAGTGGTGAAATCTAAAATTTTCCACTATCGGTTCTGTGGGCGTGGCGGGCGTGGCTTGGTCATGTGACTGGGTGGAAATTGTGTTTATACAACAGTGGAAAAACAAAGAGATCCCTGCAGATG
>JANHFL010008614.1:2264-13559 GCA_032468155.1 Oxyrhabdium leporinum
GAAGGAAGGAAGGAAGGAAGGAAGGAAGGAAGGAAGGAAGGAAGGAAGGAAGGAAGGACTGACTCACTCCCACTTGGCCTCCCTCCAATTCTGGTTTGCTGCCTCAACTAGGCAGCCAGCAAGCAATTCTCCAGTCACACAAAACACGCACTCACAAATGCACCAAGGATGAGATGACAGGCTGGTCTGTAATTGCATGAATCCCCCACCCCCTTTGAAGATAGGGGCAACATCCTGCTCCCCGTCTTCTGATACTTGCGTTATTGAGAAGGACTTCTCAGCGATAATGCATAGAAGTTTAAACAGAACATCAGCATCTAGAATAAGTTTTTGTGGTTCTGGAAATGGAACCCGTTTGAAATGAATAAGTCTCCTCCGAGAGCCGCTTTCTCCTTCTTCTTGCTCTTCACAGTGCTGAGGGTCATGATGGTTTTATTGCAGAAGAACGAACCCAAACATTTCCTTTATTACCTGTCTGGTTTTTCCTTTCTTCGCCAATGGGTGGATTCCTTTCCTTTTACCTGGAGCATAAAGGCAGCCGCCTCTGCCCGCCTGTGGCTTGGCCGTTACTCCGTGTCAGGCACCCTGCAGAACGGAGAACAGGCTTCCCTTCCTCCTGTTCTGCAGATTTTGAAAAGGACGAGCAAACCGATCTCCCACTCAGATCTGTTCCTTTCTCTCAGGGCTAAACGTATTCAACGCCCCAAATTTCTCCTTGTGAGTTTCCACTTCTCAAATCCTTCCTCATATTCTTCTGGTTTCTCTGAATATTTCTGCAAGTGGGTGTCCAGAATGGGACAAGTACTTGAACTGGGAAGTCAGCCTATTCTCCAAGGCACCGGAAGAAACAATGGATGGGAACCAATCAAGGTCAGAAGCAACCTAGAACTAAGGAAGAATTTCCATGCAGTGGAATGGTTTCCCTTCAGAAGTTGTGGGTGCGCCAACACTGGAAGTTTTTAAGAAGAGATTGGACAACCGTTTGTCTGAAATGGTATGGGGTCTCTTGCCTGAGTAGCGGGTTGGACTAGAAGACCTCCAAGGTCCCTTCTAACTCTGCTATTCTGTAAATCAGCTGTGTCCAGTTTAAAGTAGAATGGTTTTCTTATTTTCTTATTTCTCATTATTTGAGATCTGCACTTCTACTGATGCAGCATGAAACAGCAGTTGGGCATGGCTGACCGGTGATCATTCACCTGGTCAGGAAATAATTTGAGAGGAAGCCAAATTAGCCCACCCCTTAAAAGAAATTAAGCTAATTTGGTCTCTTGTCCCCGCAAACCTCCCAGAGAAAATTGTGCTTGAAGACCTGGCTGGACTAGGAAGCCATGAGATCTCTCTGCAAGATCATCCGCCTCTGAGTTTGGCTGCCCTCCTGCGAATTGGCTAAGAGGGAAGAAAAGGTGAAAGGTCCAGGTGCAGCAGGGGATCAAAGCCCCACCCGTTCCAAGGGGGTGCAGTGGGGGGGGGCTGTCACCAAAGGGTGGGACTCTGATCACAGGGGAGGGTGTCATACCCTCAGCTCACCCGTTTTGATCCTTTGCACACACACACACACAGAGTAATTCCTTTGCTGAGGAAGGGGCTGCAGTGAGGAGAGGCAAAATATAGAATCTGTTTCTCGGCATTCGCTTGGCAAGCGGTTGTTATCCTGGCAGCTGCTCGGTGAGGAATGAAGCCTCGGGGTCGCTCTGGGGCTCCCTGGATTGGGGTAGCAGCCTGTTCTGTGCATGCCAGGATCAGCTCCTCTCGGGGGTCCATCTTTGCAGGGCCAGCCATTCGCTTGGGCCTAGGTATTTGAGGACACTCCCTGGAGCGGGGCTCTCCAAACTAGGCAGTTTTAAGACGTGTGGATTCTGGAAGTTGAAATCTGCAAGTCTTAAAGTTGCCAAGTTTGGAGAGACTCGCCTTAGAGGCAGGATCCATTCAGCCTCAAAAGGAGGGGAAAAGGAAGTCAGCTGCCCATGAAGGGCAAAAAGGAGGAAGGGTAAAACCTCCCCAGGGACCACTTTGTGCTTTGGGCCCCTCCTTGGCTTTCTCTCGCCTTGACAGCACTACTTTAAAGATAAGATCTACCCAGAAGCCTCTCTGGTGATAAAAGAGTCGAGTTGCCAGAAGACCCCTTATGGACCCTCCAGCAGCGGTGGCAGAGTCGGGGGGGGGTGGGGGCTCCTGAAGCAGCCCCTGGGCTGAACGATTCCCACGTGCTGGAGCTGGGCAGAGGAGCCTCCCTTTAGCCTTGATGGATGGGAAAACTAGGAGGCTTGCGAGTTTCCTGGCTCTCCTGAGCCAGTCTCGGAATTACAGCCATGCATCAAAATTTAACAGGAAAAAGCCGAATCCATATCCACACATTAAGCACCGTACGATCAGCCGGTTCCATCCATAACAATTAATTCAGTATCATCAACAATAAAATTACTAGTCTGTAACCATAACACGTTGTGCAACAAATATCCATTGTTCACAGCTACTAAAAATGCAATTAATTTTAATTCATACATAATAAAACAATTCCACCAATAAATCAGATGGCGGTGGAAGGAGATGGCTGGGGCCTGAAGAGGCTGCTGCTGACGCACAGCCCCCCCACCTCCGCCCTGCCTGTATTTCATGCACCCCCACCCCCACCCCCCAATGCCTCACCTGGAGCAGGAGGGGCCCCAGAGCACCTCCTCCTATCAAGGCAGAGCCGGGAGTGGAGAAGAAACGGGGGGGTGGAGGGTGGGGGGCTGTTCCTGCCAGGCCAGCAGCACAGATGCCAAGGCTTTCTGCATGCCAGTCAGGCCCGTTACTCTTTCTTCGCCTGCCAAGCATCAATTGCCCATTCGGTGGCTGTAACCACTCCCTTTACAGCCCTTCGCTCGTCCAGTCCTCTGTCTCTTCACCAAGCCTGGGAGCCCCAAGTGCCTCACCAGGAAGAGACCGGAGGCTCCAGGGGTTATTTCTGAGAAGGTCTGGAGCCTGTTAGAGCGGCCGAGCCTCAACCTCTTGCCATCCTTCATCGATCTGAACAGCAGCCTGGAAGGGAAAGGAGGCTGGTTGGCCTCTGCTCGGCTGTGCCACCTTACAATCTCCCACACCCTCCACGGACACCTGGGGAGGCTTAACGTCGCTCACTCCTTCCATGGCAGGGACCCCATGATGCAATCTGGGCTTCTTCCTGGGAGCCCTGCCACCCTGTCCTGCTGTGCCCACTTCACTTTAGTGGGCAAGGCCCTCCCAGGCTCTGCCCATACTTCACCACCTGGCTGAAAGACCCCTTCCTGGCGGGTGATTGGCACCAGGTCCTGGATTCAGTTGGGGGTCCCTTGTGTTTCTCTTGGCCAGAAGCCTATCCAGCCGAAAACCCCTGGTGCGGGGGTCTACGACAACTCACCGCAACCAACTTGCTGCAGCCAACTTGCCATGGCCAACTCACCGTGGCCAATGTGCCAGGGGAAAATTCTCCATGGCCAAATCGCCAAGAGATAGGCTAATATCAAAAAAAAAAAAGAGATCATTAAAGAATGGCAAAGGAGGGACAAAATGAAATGTGAATGATAAAAATTAAAATACTTTTTTAGACAATTTTAAGTAATGAAATTGAATTGTTGAATTGTCTCTCAGCAAGTTGGCCGTGGCGAATTGGCCGTGACGAATCGTCTGTGGCGAGCTGGCCGTGGTGAGTTGGCTGCAGCGAGTTGTCTCATTACGTTGTGGGGATCCTTGTGCCCTGAGCTTGTGGGCTTTGCCATAGTTGGCCAAGAAATCGCTCTCTGCTGGGAAATATTCATCCACATCTTCACTATTTGCCAAACGGTGCCTGGACCCTCCCAGTCAGTGCAGAAGAAAATATGGACAGAGGTATCAAAGGCCTCTGAGAGGTCCAGCAGGACCAGGACTCCCTCCTTCCACCCTCCCCATCTTCCCCAAGAGCAACCCAGGATGGCTCAGCCCAGATCTGATTCCCAGCTGGAAAAGGCCTGGATAGTTCTAATAGTAGCTGGGACCAGGAATGCTCAAGGAGCTATGATGGGCAGAGAAAGCCATCATGGCAGCTGGGTAAGGAAGCGGCAGGCCACCCACCCTGCAATGCCTGGCGCAGACCCACCGAGTCCTGGCAAAGACACCGCAGGGTGAGGCTGCTGAGGCTTGGCTGCATGGGGTGTCTTAGCATTGGGCGTCAGCCCATCGCTCGGCTTCACTTGGGGCGACACTAAAGTCACGCCCATAACGGTGAACTACTCCTCGCTGCCAGCGCCTGAACCTCAGTGAAGACACGATGCCCGGTGACTTACGTTACTTTGCCTCCCACTTGCACCAGAGCAGCAGGAAGTTATCTTAACGACTTTCCAAGACTCTGAACATTTGTTGTTGTTCATCCATCATTGGGGATGAAGAACTCAACACCATTGGTCAAGCTAAAACTAAGCATGGTGCGTCTGAAGGCGATTAGTCAGGCCAGTTCGGGCAGGGAACATCCTGGCATTCGTTGGGCAAGCATGTGCGTGGACATTGCAGTTCCTGCACTCTCTAGACTCACAACTTGTCCTTCCGTTGTGCTTCCTCAGTGAGCCATGCTTGTGGATGAGGCTGGGCCGGGCCGAGCAGTTTTGTCCCAACAGTTGCCAAGTGTTTGTGTCTGTGTCAAGAGGAGGCCTTTGATGTATCTTTGCCATGTTCCTTCGGCCCTCCATGAGAGTGTTTCCCAGCCCAGAGTGCCCCAAACGCAGCCGCCTGGGCGCACACTCGTCCGGCGTACGCATGACATGATCTGCCCACCGGTCTGTGCTCTTGTCAGCCTTGCGCGGAGTGATGGGAGACTTACTCTGGAGAGAACGTCAATGCCTGGTACTTTATCCAGCCGCCTGATGCCTAATGTATCGCAAAGACAACCCAAGTGGAATGGCTGAGCTGCCTTGCATGCCTTCGACAGACAGTCGGGGTTTCACAGACTTGCGGAAGGGCAGGTGGTCCCGTGGCTCTGCAGACCTTCAGCTTCATTGCTGGGCTGATTGCTCAACGTTCCCACCCAGCCGACAGAGAGCAGAGCTCGCCTTGGCTCTCCTGCCGTCGGCTTCTGTCTCAACGGCCACTGCTTGAGACAGGTGCTGCCAGGGAAACCGAAGTGGTCCGAGGTTAAAGTTTCTGCCCTGCATAAGGACCAGGCTGGCCCATGGCTCCAGTCTTTGGGAAGTTGATGCTCAGTCCAAAGTTGTTACAAGCCCCGGAGAATTTGTCCACACTGACCCGCATCTCTGGCTCTGAGGACACCTGCAGGATATGGCCCTGCAGGATATGGCAAAAGAGAAGCATTCAGAAGAGTTTCCTTCATTTTGGCAACAGCCTGAAGTCTCCTCGGGACAAGGAGCTGCCCGCCCACCGAACCTGTGGCTGCTTCCAGCTTCACTGTCCTAAAAGGCATCGCTCTCAGCCTCGCAGTCAACATCACGCTGAACAATCTGGGTGCCAGCACACAGCCCTGCTTAACACCCCTCCGGTCACTGGGAATGCCTCAGAGGATGGTCCGCCTTCCGGCACTCGGGCCGCCAGTCCGACATGGCACTGGCCTCATCCGGATGAATTTGACAGGGCAGCCAAACTTTGACATAATCCTCGACGGGCCTTGGGGGAGGGGGAGGGGGAGGGGGGGAGAACAGTACTGAAGTTTTTTGTGAAGTCCACAAAGATTGTATAGAGTTCACAGTTCTGCCCTTGAAGCTTCTCCAGAAGTTGCAACATAGCAAAAATCATGTCAATAGTCCTACGACCTCTGTGGAAGCCTCACTGTGACTCTGGCAGCCGGCCAAGCTCCAGATGAATGACCAGGCAATTTAGCAGAACTCTTGTAAGGATCTGTCCTAGAATGGAGAGCAACTGGAGTCTTCGGTAATTGCCAAATACTTGTTGACAGGTGTCTACGGAGATTCTCAGTCACATCCTTCTTCAGCTTCTTGGATGAGAATTGAAACATCTTCAAGGAAAAACAGAGAAAGTCCGGTTGCCTCTTGAGAAAGCACCTTTGGGACAGACTTCTTGGCAGCCCTTCCTGTTGTAGAGGTATGTGATGGATGCGTCTTTACGTTCCTGAGGAATGGATCCTTGTTCCCCAAAAGACTGGAATAACTCGGGGACTTTCTCTACCAATACAGGACCGCCAACTTTGAAGACCTCTGCAGGCTTGGCGTCTGATCCCAGGGCTTTGTCCTCGGACGGCTGGCGGCCAGCTTCTACCTTCAGCTCCTAGAGCGGCTCACTTGTGGTGCTGTCGCTGTCGGCCTGGGGAATCGGCTGCCAGTTAAGAGAAGGTGGTCAGCTGAGGACTGCTTCCAAGTGTCTCTGCGGGATCTGAACCAGCTCCGCCAGGAGAGCTGTGCCATCTACACCAGGAAGGGGGAAATCCCCAGCGGCTGAGGCCTGCAGAGAGAGTGAAAGGCTTCAAAGAACCATTTCATGGCGTTTATATCAGCATATCTCTGCATTTCGCCTGCCTTGGCACTCAGCCAGGCATCTTGCATTTTTCACAGTTTATTCCGGACTCCCCTACAAGCGCCGGGAAAGGCGTTTTTCTTGGCAGCTGATGATAAGTCGTTCTGATGGACACGCTGAAGACGATGCTTTTCAACAAGTAAAGCCTGTATCTCCTCATCATTCTCGTCAAACCAGTCAGGCTGCTTGCAAGGAGTGGGGCGGCGGGGGGGGCAGGCCGCCTCAGTGCAGACGAAGGGGCAGCCTCCCGGAAGCGTTTCCAGGCGTCCTCAGCAAGATGTAGGTCAGCGAGCTCGGCTTCTCGGTCTCCAGCCAGGGCTGAAGCTGGGCCGGGTTCTTCAGCCTGGCCACATCGTCCCGTCCCACGGGGGAGCTTCCATTGGGATCTGTCCAACGGTCCCTGACCTGGATCACTGGGTCGTCCTGCCTTCAATGTCACAGTCCGTAAGATGGATTTGTGGGGCATCCAGGATTGCTACAGGCAGGCAGGCGGAAGGTGGTGCTGGTGATGAGGTGGCCATGCGGTGTGCAGGCCTTCAGTAAGAGAGGACCACCGCGGTCCCACTCGCTCACTCTCCCAGTGCCTCTTTGCAGAATCAGCCCCGGCTCTGGCATAAAGTCACCGAGTAAAGCGGTGCTGCTCGCTGCTGATAGCAAACTTCCAGTTCTTCCCAGAATCGTAAGGAACCTTGGAGGTCTTCTAGCAAAATCCCCTGCTCGAGCACCAGGCCCTCTACCGGTCTGGACAAATGGCTGCCCAGCCTCTTCTTAAAAACCTCCAGTGATGGAGTGCCCACAACTTCATTCCACTCAATTGTTCTGTCAGGAAATTCCTCCTCAGTTCCAGTTGCTTCTCTCCTTGATTAGTTTCCATCTGTTGCTTCTTGTCCTGCCTTCGGGGTCCTGCCTTTGGAAAATAGGCTGATCCCCTCTTCTCTTTGGCAGCCCCTCAGATACTGGGAGACTGCTGTCCTGTCCCCGCTGGTCCTTCTTTTCATTAGATGAGACATACCCAATTCCCGCAACCATTCTTCCCATGTTTTAGCCTTCGGTCCCAACACAATCGCCATCTTTAAGTGTCTGAAGAATTGAGCAGTCGGAATGACAGGAATGGAAGTGTGGGCCAGGCAGGCTTGCTCAGGGTGGAGGGGAGCATCTTAGGCAGCAGGACCCGCCTCCGGGGCCCTCTGTGGGTCCCAAACTGGAAATGAACCAGTGATGGGATGCGGCAATCCTTGGCTGCATCAACAAGAATATTGTGTCGAGAGCTGGAGGAGAGGCTGCTCCCTCTGTCTATGCTGGTCAGCTCCTCTGAGGATCCTGCAGGCGGGCAGCACACTTTGCACCCAGTCTGGGCACATTCTAGGAAGGATGAGCACCCCAGTTTATGACGTTCCGCCTGGCCAGAAACAGCATCTCTAGGGTTTATGGAGATCCACGGCTTTTTCATCCTTCCTGCATAAAGTTCGTGGCTTCCTCCCCTTTCTCCAGCTTTCAGTCTTTTCCCACCGCTATTGCTACCGCTGATACCGTAAGCCACTATTTCGAATAGAAACCATGGCTTACTTAGCGCTTGGGAATAGGGTACACACATAAGGAAAAATCAGAATTACAATCCTGAGTTTCTTGCCTTGCTGCTTCTACCCAGTAATGATTAAACAGCAATATCCGGCCATTTATCCTAGAGACAAGTGTAAGAAGACGGGTGCCCAATAATACCCCCTCTGTGCCCATCACGGTGAAGGCTGAGGGGGAGACGTCAGAAGCCAGGACACCACGCGGGAGAGAGAGCTGAATGGGGAATTGAACCAGGAGCCGAAGGAAGAGCTGAATTTCCTGACCTTTTTATTCCTTCTCTTTGACCTGTTCGGTTGAAGAATCTCCTGGGCTCTGACCAGCAACTTTCAATTGCTCCAAATCTGAAGGTTACTAGAGTTTAAGAGGAGGTCGTCTCAGGTGATTTCCTTCCGATCTCAGGACCGTTCCCTTCGGATAGCAGCGCTCCGTAATGTCTCCGTGGGTCAGAAGGAGAGCTTCCTTCTCCTGCCCGAGGCCTTCCAGCCACGTGATGCCCGCCTTCACTGCAGGTCCGGCACGGAGGGGCTTCCTGCTCTGTCCTGCTCATCCTGGCATGACTCACACTTGCAAAGGAAGAGCTCATCCCTTTCCGTGGAATCGGAATATCTGCACAACGAACGCCTTTCTGCACAAACCTGGGTGTTCTCTCAGATGTTTTCAACTTCCGTGAGAAATTCACTGAAGGAATTCAGTCAGAACTGAAGAAGCTTCTGGGATGAAAAGCGAAGCGATTTCAAAGGGGAAAAAGCAAGAAAGTCCCGTTGCCTTTTGGAAAAGCGCCTTTGGGACCACGGGGACCGGGAGGACGGAGCGTCTCCACGGACATCCAAGGGGAAAGCGGGAGTCGAAAGCGGACGGTTCCCCTCTTGGATCTCCACTAACCTCCAGCCGAAATCTCTGTTCTTCCTCAATTCACAAACGTGGAGTCAACAACAGCAGTTCTGTTTGTTTAATGAAAAAGGAAGGGGACCCTGATTACTTCATAGTAATATCATTAATTACTACTGCATTAAGCCGGAGGATCAGTAGCAAGATAGCTTTTTTTTAAAAAGGAAAAAAATTCCCACCACCCAGCAGAAGAAAAATCAAACAGCCGAGGCACTGAGCAATCAATTCATAAGTTAATTAGTGCACCAACTGATTAGAAAATCTCTGAGCAAAATAAGAGCTGAAACCTCCTGCTGGATTTCATTTATGAAATTCACCAATCAGCACTGAATTTTTAATTCAAATGGGCAGTTGCAAAATTGGTTAACTGTGTTGCATATTAAGTCCTCTTCAAATACTTGCCAAAATCCTAATTATTAGTTCAGTGGAGCTCAAAATGAAATGCCACTTGATTTGGAGAATGAGACCCCCGTATTTAAGGTTTTATTTCCTTGCTTCTTCAGTCCTTGGGACTTTGCTCTGCTCTGTTACAGGTAGTCCTCAATTTACAACAGTTCATTTAGTGACCGTTCTAAGTTAGAACGGCACTGAAAAATCTGACTTGTGATAGTTTTCCACAGTTACGACCATCCCCGTGGCCACGTTATTTACATCCGGAAGCTTAACAACTGACTCACGTTTATGACGGCTGCAGTGTCCCGGCGTCACGCGATCCCCTTTTGCGACCATCTGACAAGCAAAGTCAATGGGGAAACCGGATTCGCTTAACAAGCAGGCTACTGACTTATCAACTGCAGTGATTTACTTAACAGATGCAGCAAGAAAGGTCATAAAATGAGGCAAAACTCACTGAACAAGTGTTTCACAACAGAAATTTTGGGTTCAACTGTGGTTGTAAGTCGAGGACTGCCTGTAATTCCATCGTAGTTTGCAACTTGTGAAGGTATTTGTAAGTCAAATTTATTAAGAGATCTAACCCGTCATAATTCTGGCTAGCATACAGGTGAAATACTTACAGTACGATCAAAGGAATAACGTACTTGCAATTTGGAGGCCGGAGGCAACCGTCACACGAGGGCCTGGGGGAAAAGCCAATTCTTCGAGGCCCGTGTGGCAGGTGGCAGGGTCTGGGTGGGGTCCCGGTGGGGGAGGAAGGCTCTTTTGGAGGGACCCATAGAGAGGAAAGGGGTGCAGGCTTTGAGGAATCTCTGAGAAAGAGATTGGCTGACTGGGGAATTCTGGGAGTTGCAATCCACACACCTTGAAAGTGCCAAGGCGGAGAAGAAACACTGTCCTGGGTGGGTAAATGAAAAGCGGGATCAGCTGCCACCTTTGGAGAGACTTAATCTGCTTGATGCGAGCTCATTCCTGAGAGTGCCTTATTTTCAACCCATTTGTCCTCAGTGGAACTGATTTGCCTTTCAATTTTATTGCTAATCATTGGTTTTCCAAGATGCCTTTTTAGTTTTTAGCCACTCGACGGTTAACAGGGCCCGTGCCAGCTGACCTGCCGGTGCCACTCGGGTTGGATTTAATAATTCCCATAATTCCCATCCATCGTGGCTGTTGCTTGCGCTGGGAAGGCTGGGAGTTCAAAGCCAACCCAGTTGGAGGGGCTGCCCTCCTCTGAGCCAAAGAGCACTGATTTCCTACCCTCCACATGGATGGGCCAGTGGGTGCCCCTTTGAATGTGGACCCCGAGAAAAGAGGGCTGTGAACTGGCCCATCCAGGCTGCCCAGAGATTTCTCTCAGCCCACAGGAAGCTGCCCCAACTGGGGTGGGGTGTATGTGTGTGGGTCAGGCCTCCCTCCTGGGCTGAGGGAAGCCGGGCACAGCCAGGGCTCAGCCGGCCGGCTGGCACCGCTTCGACTGTGCATTTGAAGCCTCTGGGAGGGCATCTCGCTGGCTGCTGCTCGACTCTGCCAGGCTCACGTGGCTGTCACAGTGCGGCAAGGCCGGACTGGGGATGGGACTCACTCAGGCGCTGACAGCTTGCTTTCGACAACTTGTAGCCTACGCTGGGTCCGTCGTGTTTCTCCCCCGGGGGTCCGGGTGGCGAGGGAGACCACTAGGTCCTCAGTCTGTGGTTGTGACGGAAGCTCAGGAGGTTTCCGCCACCAGCCTCTCTTTGGTTTTTGGGCGCTTGGCAGCGTCGAGCGGGGAAAGCCGGTTTGTGAGAAGTGAGCTCCTGTCGGGGCTGGGGGAGCCACGATTTGGTGCTAAATCAAACGATTAATCTGTGATTATTAGGATATGGAAGGTGGCAAAGTCTCCCTCCCATCCCTTAGATTTTGAAGCCATGATGTTCTTCTTCTGCCTGGACTTCGTTTACCTTCAACCTTTCCTTGGAGGATTAA
>JANHFL010008615.1:9021-22114 GCA_032468155.1 Oxyrhabdium leporinum
TGATGATGATGATGATGATGATGATGATGATGATGATGATGATGATGATGATGATGATGATGATGACGACGACAATAGTAAGTATATGTATGTTGTGCCAGTTTCTAATTTGTTTCTATCTCACAGACTAACACAGAGATAGAAATAGCTGCTGCTGGAGTGTTTAGGACCTAATATGATGCCTGACTATTATACTCTTTTTCTTGTTGGTTATTTTAGTTTTCTTTTCTGGTTAGTAAGGATATGACAAGCACCTAACAACTTAGTGATGGCTGGTGATGATCATTAGTGGGGAAAAGTCAACTGTTAGAAACTGGCAATTCTTCACCACAATCCTTCCATGGAAATAATGCCCTAGCTCTTCTTATTCAGTTGTCTTTCAGTCGAAGATGACTTAGTGTTCCATTTCAAACTTCTATAAACAGATTAGAAAACAATCAATGGAAGGTGTGATAGCCCTATACTAAAATATACTAGCCCTATATTTTATACTAAAACCTTACACTAACCTACTATGATCAAAGGAGACAAAACTAATAGAGCCATCATGCATATTGATTCTTGGTACCCAGAATAAGAATTTAAGCTTCTTTGGGATTTAAGACACATGTCAAAAACTGGCATTTATAAACTCTACGCAAAACAGTAAGCACTGAAAAATGTTACACACATTCTGGTGCTAAACTAAGGTTCTGCAGCTCTTTATATTTTACTTCTAGGTTTCCTAATGCATGGATTTTGTGGTAATTTCTAGAATGACATTTATTTTCCTAGTTCTTCCATCTTTTTCCTGTTTACTTAAATGAACTTTGCCTGGTTATGAAGAAGACCATATCATATGCCATATTAGCAATAGTTTTACTATGTAATATTGGCTGAAGAAGGATATTATTAATGTGAGATTTAATGTTGCTGTTGCTATAATTTGAAATAGGACTATTCAGCAGTTAAAACAGTAGCTGTTTTTAATATGTAGGGGGAGGTAGTTTTTACTTTTGGCAAGTGTTCAGCAGGAAAAAGATTTCGTCAATAAATCATAATACTGGACTGCATTTCCCCCCCACTCTAATCACATGCACACAAAATGTGAACTGTATCTGGTAGGCACAACACAAAACATACTGCTTTAAAAGCTTCACATTTTTCTTTGAAATGCTCAGGAGGGCTTTTGCAGCTACAAAGACGAGAGAATTTTCAGGAATTCAGAAGTCACAGTAACATAATCTGACATAAAACTGAACTGGAAAATGTAAGAATGTGAAAAATGATAGTTCTATTTTTTTGGCAGAGGAAAGTAGCTTCTTATTCTGATTAGTTTAAGGAGACACAAGGTACTTATGTTTCCAGCATAAAATACAGAAAAGCTGGGTAACATTATAATACAAAGAACGGGATGAATACCTCATTGGTGTAATTTGGATGAACTCAGTGGACTTATATCCAGGCATGCATTTATTCAATATATTTAATAACTGCTTAGAAAATTGATGTTAGTGTGCTGTTAATATAGTACATCTTTTTCAAATTTTGTATGGACCTAGAGAATTCTTTTGAACAAAACAGCTAATGTTATGTCAGCCTCTGTCGAATAGAAGGCAATTTTTTTAACACAATAGAGCCACAACGCAGTGGTAACCTAAGTTAACGGTCGACTACTACTTCAAGATAACATGATTATATCCAAGTGTACCAACCAATTCCATTCAAATAAATAAATAAAAACCAGCAGTTTAAATGATCTGAAATACTCTTAGATATGAAACAGAAACAAAATACACTACAATCGGCATTATATCTACTGATGAAAATGATTGATGCTGCTTTTAAATCAATAAAGGCAACTCAGAGAAACTCATGCAGATGGCTAATATGTACTTCTATTAAATAGTGAACAAATGAAATACTGATCAATGATCAATTATTCCTTCTTGAAGTCTATTTGCTCCACTTCCAGGATATTGTTCTATACCAGTCGGTCCAAAAGATTATGTGACTTCACACAGATTTTCTGAGAAATAGTAAACTAACAGAGCACTCTTATTTGCAATCTTTTTCCAGAGTAGCTAGAAGAGCAGGATGTAACCTCAACTTCTTGTATAGGAAAGATCATTCTTAGTTTTGAAATGTTTCAGACCAGCACACCTTCCAAAATTAAGCAAACTTACATAAGATTTTTTAATGATGAAAATGCATAGCATGCAGAACAAAGTGCTTCCTGTTACAAACATAAATGCTGAAAATTTGTCTGTACTGTCAAATATAAAAAAAACTTCAGAGCAGCGTTTCTCAACCTCAACAACTTTAAGAACTTTAACTCTCAGAATTCCCCAGTCTGCATGTGTCAGACCTGTCCCAGTCTGATCCCTTAGGGGATAAAAACTCTCAACTCCATTTGGTTGAAACAAAAGGTACTTTTACTAAGACATGCTGATTGCAGTAGAGTCAAGTGGAATCTAAAGTTCTCACGCATCAATACAAAACTCTGTGGTTCCCCTAGCACTCCCCCCATGGTCTGTCCATGTGTAGCCAATCCGGCGCTGCCGAGATGTTTTGGGAAGCACTGAGGTGTTTAGACTGGTGAAATTCCATTCTCAGGGTAAACAGACTTGAAGATGCCAGGCACAAACCGGATTCCAAAACACTCTGTGTCAGCGCTGGAGACCATCTTTACATTTGGATCTTCAGGGCTGCTACAAGCGGTGGACGAGCAAGCTGTGGGAACAGGAAGGGGGTAGGATGGAGACAGTGTGGGATGTATAGCCATAGCAACATTTTTTTTCCTTGGGAGTCAAGGACATTCAGCCTGCACCTGGGGAGGCGTGACTGGGAGTCAACTACAGTTGGGACAATGATCTAATTGGACCACGTGATGCCCATGTGGGTGCAGGGGAAGGAACTTTGACTTTACTTTGGGTGGGGAAAACCCGGGGGCTTTCAGATTCGGGTTTTCCCAGATGTGCCAATATGACATCTCTAATAAATTCAAGCTTTGAGGAAAATTCCTGCCTTGCAGTTTTGATTCTGTTGGGGGTGTTACTTGGAACCTTGACACTCTGTGCTTCCTCAACTCTCACTCTCCCCTCCCAATTTCCCACCATAGAGGTATACAGCTTTACTGCCCATTTGTTCCCTCCTCCCTTCCCCAGTTTATTGATTGCAGGACACCAGCGAGACGCAAAGCTGAAGGTGGTAGAGCTGACAGCTTGTTAAAGTCTAAACATCTTAAAGTTGCTAAGGGTTGAGAAATGCTGCTTTAGAGTGGAACTCAAAGTTACATGCATATTGGTCTGTATATCACTAAACAAATATGTAGCTCAATGAAAGAACTCCAACTGAAAAAAAGTATGGTATTAGGAAATGGAACAGTTTCATCTGCTTTCTGGATGAAAATAATCTTTTCTAATTACAATATAGTCCAAGATAATTTAAAAAAAAAAAACAAGGAAACAAACTACCTGATTATATCTTTATTAGGTTTGCAAAGAACATAAAAATAAATCCACAACCTCAGATTGCAACTTTATGTTATAATTATGTCTACATTTTGAAATGTTTGTCAAAATGAATAAAATTAAGAACAACCCTGCACTACATCATTTTGACCAAGAGCTCCTTGTGAATTTTTTTCCTATTTTGTATGTAAGAAAACATAAGCCATCCTAAAACTTCAAAAACATGATTGGAGCACAACATTTCAGGCTCTAAAATCGCAATCATTATATTTTTGAGTTCAATCCAATGATGCTCATCCAATAACACCAATGGCAAAATGGGTTCTCCTTCCAAAATTGCTCCAGAGTAAGGATATTTTACTCTGTTACTCTGTTTACTCCATTTTAATGTTATATCAGCAGTTTGGATTGTCTGAAACAGTTTTACTTTTTACTATTTAGCCTTTCTGAGCAAAAAAACATTATTATGGTTTGGAGTCTTCTGACTGCTACTGTTGGATTGTTGATTTGTGGCATGTGACTGGGTGGCCTGTTTATAGTCTTCGTCCAGACTAGGCAGTCCAAACAGCCAGTGATGGACATACTGCTGTTGGCTAAGACAGGATGGGCAAATAGAAGAGAGGAACACTGAAGGAAAAGCAGAAGTGAAGTTAACGGCCAGACAGTAGAAGCTTGTTTGCACTTAAACATCTACTAGGCCAAATATGTATACATATTTATAGATTTCCATCCTGCTGAAAAGAAATGTGGTTTACAGCAGCTTACTTACACAAATAAAACTGAAAAAGTTGAAAAAATATTTTTTATGTTTTAGTCTACTGTAATGTATTTGATAACATCCTTTCTGTTGTATTATTTTATTTCTGTTGATGTATTCTATTTATTTCACCAATAAAATCTTTAATTAAAACTGAAATTAAAACACCATAGAATAAAATCCAAGTCAGCATAAAATAAATAACAAATAATATTAACAGGATAATAAAACATCAGAAAGAATAACCATTGTGTCAGCCCTAGGGCAGCAAAGTATAACCAGAAGTGCTTCTGTTTAACCACCTTCCACAGGAGGACTCATGGGCAAGTGACAGCCGGGCTTCACTGGGGGCTGTCACCACAGAATCATGGCTGCTGTTGGAGCAATAGTGGAAGGAGGACTCTTTACTTGGCTTAGGCTGGTAGGCCACTTATGAGCTTTGGAGATGAGAACCTATGCTGCTATCACTGCATGCCGTAACTACTGCAGCATGGTCCATGTGGACTGCCTTGGAAGACACCTCAAGCTATTAATTGGTACAGTATGCAGATTCCAGAATCCTACCAAGATAACACCTATTATAAAATTGTACGGACGCCAGTAAACCTCAGGATCCAATTCAAAGTATTGGCTATCACTATTGAATTATAGTAGAGCACCAGATAAACATCAGGAACCACCTAACCCAAATAGAATACAGAATAATAAGGTTAGAGGTCTTCTAGTCCAACCTCCTGCTCAAGCATGGGAACTTAAACTGTTCCGGACAAATGGCTGTCTTCTTGAAAACCTCCAGCGTTGGAGCTCTCACAACTTCCACAGTTAAGTATGATTCTTCCTGCTTTGTAAGAGCTTTAAGGAAAGGTTTGCTTACAGTCCCGTCCTTGCTTGGGATAGAATGTGCATTTGCAGTTCACAGAAAGCAGGCCTTCTCAGTAATTGGCTCAATAATGTGGTTGAGATATGGCTAATCCCTTCAGCCTAGGCATTCTGGAGAGCTCCAAAGTTTCTCCTTTCTAAAGCAGAAATTGATTTTCAGTTGATAGTGATTAGGTAACCATATTTTAATTATATCATGGTTCAAGTCAGGTAAGTTCACCTTTAAGGGTTGCTTTTTTATTGTTACCATCTAGAGTTGATTAGTGCAGTATAAAAGGTTTAAAAAAAAGCACTTTTCCCCATGAATGAATGAATGAATGAATGAATGAACGTGTGTATGCATGTACTGTATTATGCGTACAAACACACACATTCAATATTACCCATTGTTTGAAAAGGGCATGCAATTGATTATCGCAATTAAAAAATGTTTTAAACTTATTCTTACAGCACAGAATGAATACTAAAATTGCGTTGTAGTACTGGATCATTGTACCATTGATACAAAGATTTTTTTATTCCATTTTTTATCTAAGAATGCTGCCTTTAAATAAACTTGCACAACAGAACAGAGTATTGTGAAAAACACAGCCAAATGAGATACAATTGGATGAAAATAAAGCTGAAATGTTTATATGAAAGATTAGCAATGTCCTTGGCCATTTGCCTTACATGGCATTTATAAGAAAAATATCATTTTTCGCAGAGAACATTTACTACAAACAACGCTGTTAATCATTTTGAAAACATTTTCTGAATTTCAAAATATTTTCCTTAGAGAAACTTGTCACGTTTTGTTACAATAGACACATTTAAGAGATAATGGTATGTTTGTAGGTTTTGAGGTAGACTTTTATACTTGAAATACTAACAAAATAATATTTATTAACCCATATACCTAAATTCAGATTGCAGAAGTAGATGTTTTAGTACACAAATCTAAGCCAGTGTAAGAAAACTGTCACTAAGTTCTTATACAGAGGACTGTAATTTGACCATTCTATTCCTAAAATAGGAACTACAAATACAGATATTTTTATTTTTAGTCTTCTCTGTTAGACTTCCCTTGCTCTCATTTGATCCAATGATGCATCTGTAATTTACCCCGTTCACATCCTAATGTTAAAATAAGCAACAGGAGAGAGAAATAAGGTAAAAATCAGGATTATGAGAAAAGAACAATTTCAGGTCTGAAAAAGCAAATTCTCCTTTAAAAATTCTTACTGGTAATAATCCCATTGGTTTTACTTATTTTACTATCTAATTTATATTTGTAATACTGTTGGCATGCCAGTTTTCGATGCAACATAAAACCGACATCAGCAATTAGCATCAATTATTAATTGTATTAAATAAAACAACAGAACCACAAATAATATCAATATAAGCATAATCAACTATGTATTTAAAATATGGAATATTTCATAAATTTGCATGAATGTACATATATAAACACAATTTTTCAGATTTAAATTAAAAATAATGGCAGATAGTAGAACAGGGAAGAAATCCTGGAAAACGACTGCTTATCTAAATTAGGCTTTAGGTATGAGTCATGTCATGGGAGCCTATTCATGTTTAATTAGAAATGGCAATTTGATGGAAGGGATTTCAAAGCAAATGAACCACAAACAAATATTTAAATATGTGACAGTTCAGTGTAACTTCTTCATACAAGTCTTTATGATGACTATGTCATACAAAATGTTACAATCAGTGACTGCACATTTCTTTGACATGTCTGCGCTGTTGAGTGTAATACATCTTTCATGTTAATTTTTAAAAGAATATGATTTTGTTTCAATGTTTACATTTTCTGGGGCCACTAAAATGTGCTTTCTGAAGCACACTGCACAAATAAATCATCAATTATTTCTTACAGGCATAAATATATATATTGATATATATTGATATCAGCAGTACTAAATTCTACTGCCAAATTAGTAAAGTGCTACATTTAGTTCAGCTTTAAATAAACAATATAATAATTTTAATAAGTCAGCAAAGATTTATTTTAGTTGTAGTTCAGACATACAGTCATGTGCAAGGTAATTCAATACCCATTGTAAGAAAAAACTATGAAAATTGTTTTACAGCTGGTTTTAATCAGCTCCCTTTGTTTAACATTAGAAACTAACCTCTAAAAGATATATACAAGCTGCACATCCTACAGGTAATAGTATCCAGATGGGATGCTCTTACTGAACATCATGCTCAATATCATAAAGAATATACTGTGAAATAAGCACCTTGGCATAGACCTTGATGTTAACTTCTACTGTGCTTCCCTTAGTCCTTATGCTTGATGAAACTTGGAGGAGTTCCTCACAGGTAGACCAAAGAAATTTCAGATGAAGACTTATGCAATCTGTCTACAATAGCATATATTAGCTTACTAATAATACTTTTCATTTTTTAGCAGAACTATTAGATTTTTAGCACTTTTGCTGCAATGCAAACCAAATTATCAAAGATATGCATCTTAGCTGATCAGCTTGATATGTGTTAGAGTTTAACCAAATGAAATGAGTTAAGATCTTGTCATTTTTGTCCCTTTTGAGATTCAAAAGAAAAGTTTGGTCCTGTTGGTCTTACAAGATTGATCTTACTAACTTTCAATGACAGAGAAGGCCTTCTTCCTGGGTCCCTGCCAGTCAAAAGACTTTAACTCACAGGGTCCATAACATATGTTCTGCCACTGTATTTTTCATAATTGGACTGACAAGTGTCTCACATAGGCTTCCCTCACAGCAGCAGGCCCCATCTGACCCCAACCTGTGTTATGCATTCTTAGTTTCACTTCTCCCTTTTGACCTTATTAGTGACCTGGCACACTTTTGCCAGCATGACTCTAGCACAGAGTCATTAAAAGTACTGAGAAGATTCCTACCATGTTGATGTGATATTTCCTGGAAGATATGTTTGTTAAAAAAATAAAGAAACATCCAAACTTTTTTGCTATCATTCCTATATTGCATATGAAAACATTAGAAAATGTGCTTTCCCCAATATTTTTAACCATGAATGCATAATACTATAAACGCTCGAGTAAGAGGGAAAAGAGAGGAAAAGAAATCTTATTTGTATAAACTCCAAGAATTCTACTTTAAAATACAGGTTAATCTGGGCTCTTTGCAGATTCCTGCGATTCTTTCCCTGTATGTAGCAGCCCAGGCAAAAGAAGTAAGGATATTCTGCATAAAAGTTCTGTTTTCCATTCTCTTCGATTGAGGACCAAAGCACTAGACTGGATATGTTTAGAAACTGAATGATTCAATTGAGCTTGGCAGAGAGGGAAGGGGAAGAGTAGCTGTGCCCCAAAGCCACAGTATTGCAAAAGGCACACAGGCACTTACAGCAAGAAAAAAAGATGGGTTATTTCTTAAACTGGAACATCATTTAATCAAACAGTCCACAACCAATGCATACTATGAAAGTGTCTATATTTCTACATCACTGCCTATAAACAGGGTAACAACTAAGGTAGGTTTTTAATTGGATGATGGTCATAGTAGGCAATGAATTAGATTATTTGTAGAAGAACACACAGGATTAAATCATCCCTAAAAAAAAGTTCATTAATGCAGAGAATACTTTATGGACCCTTAGATGACACTCCAGGATGTATTTCTCTACCAGTTATATTTGAATTGTTGCTGGTATCTATTCTTAGAAAATAAGTATCCAGTCTTTTTTATACATATTCTGATAATTTCCTATATGTGGAGCTAATGTACTTTAAAAACAACAACAACAACGAAGATTGTTAGGAAGCTGGCAGGATTTCTTTGTGCAGTACTGAGTGTCAGAAGGATATAAGTGGATACAACTGCAAATAAATAAATAAAATCCTGGTTAGTTACAGATAGTTACAAATCAATCTTAAAAAAGAATTTTCTCAGAATTTCCTTGAGAATACCTTTATTTATACTAAGAATACAATCTGCCAAAATTTTAGAAAAATCACTCCTCTCCATTTCAGAGATGAGAACAGGGATCACTGCCCAATGACTGTTTTTCTCATGCCTATACTTAGGACTTCCCACTAAAATGCAAATATAAGTTTCACAAAACCCATGTCATACCTAATTTCTCTTTCCCTTTGTATAAGCACAAAGTTCTTTCTAATTTGTGAGTAGAATACAATAGTTAAAACTTCTTTTTAAGCCATTTGAAAAGAAAACAATACTGCACTTTATGCTTTCAGTAACAGGGCCTGCATCTCTCAACACAAACTATTTCAGGATTTTTCCCTCCACACAGCTTTTTCCCCCCTTTGGGTTTCCCTATGCCCAAAATATGATATTGAAGAAATGTCAGATTTAGGAAAAAAAAAATCTAACAAGTTAGAGATGATATCAAAAGTAGACTTATAACTGACAGTGCAAGAGAATGAGTTATAGAAGGAAATTTCACTAGATCTACACAAAAACCTTGGTGAGCTTTTAAAATTTAGAAAGGAAATATAAATGAAAAACCTGGAGAATAAACCTGGATAATTTTTTCCTACTGGATTTATAAAAGAAGCTTGTTAAAATCTTGAAGATCTTCATGTAATGGGACAAAGAAGAAATGAAGAAGAATCAAATACTGTGGCAATATTGGAATTGAAGATTAAGACTGTTAGAAGTAAAAGGAAGAAGTATAAAGTTAGTGTATTTGATCAATGTTAAAAAAAGAGAGGTATCTTACTTCTGGCTACACTATTTGGACTTTCTGCTGACACCAGGACTGAAAAGATGTTTTATGGATTTGTTTATAGATAAGAGATGGGATGGAGATAAATGCTTGTAACTTTAGAGAGAGTGAAGATTATTAAATTTGTTTAAACTTGTTGAGATGAATGTTTGAAGTCACTTTATATATTTCTTTTCTCTTGCTTCTCTTTTTCTATTTCCTTGCACTTTTTACTTCTATTTTCTTTTCTTTCTGTAAGTTTAGTTTGCATTAAATTTTATATTACAATCAAAATTGTTAATAACATTATACACATATAGATAGTCATTGTGTTTATTTCTTCTTGGCTAACCTCCAGGTACTGAGATTATACCATCTTACTTCTGAACCCCATTTTTATATCTGCATAAAACTCATACTTATTGCTAAGAGATGCAATGTAGACTAGCAAATTGTTTTGATTATTTGTGATAGAAATGTTTTAAGGAAGGTATTGTCTTGCCAGCAACTCATTAATAGCATGAAATAGGTTACATTCCCAGATATCTCTTTACATTGGTTTACTTCTAAGTAGATGGGTAAATAATTGGGCTAACTATTAGAATGCACTGAAAGAGTGAACACTAGGTGTCAGTGTAAGAAATGAGGAAAAAAAATTAAAAACCTGTTGCTTCCAATCAGGTGGATAAGCTAAAAAACCAGAACCAGCTGTGACCACATTTACTTGTAACTGCATAATACTGTTAACAAGCCAACCTTCCTTAGAAAACTGATTCCCAAACCATTAGGTTCACTTGAAATCAGATAAGTATTAGAAGCCACAATGATTTCTCTCTATTAAACGCCACTGAAGTGGTTGTTAAAATAAAGCAAAATACCTTATAACATTAGGCATTAATTTATTCCATCAATACTTGTCAAGGATGTATTCAGATGGAAGTTGACGCTACCAACTGTAACTGTATGAAAGTTCCTTAATAACTGGCATAGGATTTGAGTATTACAGCTGGTAATTTGGAAAGTGTAATGGCTACTGATCAGCTTAATTTATTTGGACTGACACAGAACCAATACGGGCATATTTGGTTGGAATATGCTTGACTATGCAAAACGGTCCAGCTGGAATTATTATTTATTGAAAAAAATAGAAACGTTGATGTTACTTTAAATATATCTGATTTCTTAGCCCAAGGATTGCAGTCTGGCAGAAGTTTAACTTAAACTAAAATTGGCAAGTTTTTAAAAATAGTTGCTTTATGCAGAATTGCTACTAAATCAGTATTAGTATCCAACTTTTTATTTCACAGCCATCATCATGTATTCATATACACACCTTCTCTTGTAGCTCTTTTCATAAGTTAGCTACAACATAGCTGAATTTTTAAAAATTGTCATTTTTATTTTGTAGCGTAAAACATAAATTTAAAACAATACATAAAAATAGGTAACACTCTGAATTTTAAACATTCAGTGATGACCTTTAGATTCAAGAGATGAAAGAATGTTCTCTCTCCTGGTGCTTGGGTTGAGAAAAATCCAAGAAACTTGTGACTGAATTTTAAAATAACCCACAACTTCTAAATTTTATTTTTACTATGGTTCTATTCTCATGTAGTATTTCTGTTCTCCTGCACAGGTCAGGGTTGAGCACTTGGCATCCCATAACTCTTCTCTGCCTTAGTTGGACAAAAGAAGAGCAAAGCCAATGTTTTCTACAGCTGTCACTATGAAGTGCAAGCCCTGATCTATAATAAACTTGCAACAAGAAAATAAAGAGTAGCTGTTTCAAAAATAAAACCCAGAATTTATTTTTATTAATTTGTTTTATTAGAAAACCAAGAAATTTAACTGTCAATCTGTTTCAAGATCTCTCAGTTCTCTGGAGCTCATATTGGAGTGTGCCAGAGAGGAAAGATGGAGATGGGAATATCCAATTTACAAAGTTTCCTCATGCAATCTGGAATCAGAGGCAATATCTATCTACCAAACATTTAGCTTATCAAACAACTTTGAAATTGTTGATTTTGGAGATGGGAAGAAATGAGGTCTTTTAGTTAGCTGCTGCATATTGTATACTGCTATCTTCAGGAAAAAGCTCTATCAGCACTTTTAAATTTTCTTGTTGACAAATCTTTTGCGGCACTATAGAAAATAAATGCATTTTCAAGTGTTTCATGAGCATCAAGTGTTCACTCATTGTAGCTGAACAGTGATAAATAAAGGAACAAAGAGAAAGTAAAACATGTAAAGTTATAATTCAACAAAATATGTGCTTCATAATACAACTAAACAATAAAATGTATTTGGTATTAAACAGAATTGATGTTGTATTTTGACATTGCCTTCTAAGACGGGAAATAATTAGGAAATTAGGACAATTAGAAAATATATTTTCCCATCTGTACTAATGTTCCATTATAAGGAACATTTAAATATTTGAAATGTATGCAGCTTTTTAAAAAAGTTGTTATTTGTTAGCTGGAGAACACACATTTTTATAAAATTCTTAGTTCTTGCATTATTATGTTAAATAGTATCATAACAATTAATGCTACTTCCTAATGCTCTGATGTTTTTTTTTTCTTTTTACAACTCTTTAATCCCTTTATTAATGGTGGAGTTGGAGTCGCTGAATGGAGCTGAGCGTTTACTGGCCAGATGCCCTTCCTGATGCCTATGTGAAGTTTGCAGCAGATATTTTCACTTTACACCCTGATAGAGAAACATCTGCCACTGTTTAGGACTGAACTCTTAACCTTCCAAGTGGGAAGTGAACATCTTCACCTCTAGGCCACCATGCCGTACCGATTCCTAATTCTCTGATATGCTGTCAAATAAAAATATGGCTTTTTATTCAATTTCTGTGCTTTCAGACCTGTACTATTGGACCAAACAGGTGTGTATTAAGACTGAAGATCCAATTCCTAATCAAATATATATATATATATATATCTTCTTTACCTATTCATACCTAACGTATTTTCTGGTCTACTGAATTAAGTACCGTGTTTCTCAGAAAATAAGACTGGGTCCTATTTTCTTTTGCGTCCCCAAAAAATGGATAGGCCCTTTTTTCAAGGAGTGCCCTAATTTTACCCTCACCCATGCCAAGCCCCCACCCCCACCCCACCCCCAGGACAGCAACATCCCTTCACTAACCTGCTTTCCAGATCCGTTCTCTGTTGCGCATGCAAGAAGTCTGTGGGACTACGCTAAAAAACCCTACCGTAGTTCAGACCTTCCAACTTCTCATGAAAAAAAAAAAAGATCTCACGAGTAACTTACCGTAGTCCCACAGACCTCTTCAACGCGCAGCGGAGAACAGACC
>JANHFL010008615.1:32394-50373 GCA_032468155.1 Oxyrhabdium leporinum
CAGGACTTACTTCCTTACTTCCTTCCTTCCTTCCTTCCTTCCTTCCTTCCTTCCTTCCTTCCTTGCTTTTCTTTTTCCTTCCTTCTTTCTTCTTCCTTCCCTTTCCTTCTTTTTCCTTCCTTGCTCTCTTCCCATTTTTCCTTTATCTTTCCTCTTTCCTTTTCTCCTTTCCTGTCCCTTCTTGGATGCTCAAATGCAAAAGGGAAACATTTCTCCTTTTGTTTTGTTTTGCTAGCCCTCTGCTCTGGGCCCCATTTTGACTTGGACGGCCTCCTAAAGCCCTCTACCAGCCTGGTTTTTGGTCTGGACAGCCTCCTGAAGCCCTCTACCAGCCCCGTTCTTGGCCTGGACTTCCTAAAGCCCTCTGCCAGCCCCGTTTTCGGCCTGGACAGCCTCCTGAAACCCTCTGCCAGCGAAAACAGAGCCCCGGGGGGGGGGTTTGCTCTGGCAGAGGGCTGCAGGAGGCCATCCAGGCTGAAAACGGGGCCTAGGAAGTTCCATTTCCACGGCTGCCCTGCAGGCCAGAATTAAGCACCCTGTGGGCCGGGCAGGCCCGCAGGCCTTGAGTTTGACACCCCTGCAATAAACAAACACAGGCACAAAGAGTAAGTGTCAACACTTAATGAAGAAATCTTTTTCAGATGTACAGGTAGTCCTATACAGGAAGTCCTGTTATGAACACAATTGAGCCCAAAATTTCTGTTGCTAAGCAAGACAATTTGTCAGGGTAATGATGATTTAATAGCTGAGCAGCTGCTGTAATGCTGTAATACCGTGATGCTGTAATGATGATGCAATGGTAGGAATGAGTCAGCAGGGTTATTTGACTGTTACCACTTTAAAAGTCTGTAAGAGTCTGTATTATAAGAGAGGCCCTGTTGGGGCGTATCTCTCTCTCCATGTGTTCTTCCCTGCTGTAGCTGCTGATTGTTTTTTTGATCTTTGCCTAGTACATGTATGTATATTATTTTGTAGAGATAAACCACTATTTATTATTACAAAACTCTGTTTGCATTTGGTCCAGGGTTGTCTCACATAGTCACACTGTGCACACTCTGACACAATTGTTAAGTGAATTTTGCCCCATTTTACAACCTTTCTTGCCACAGTTGTTAAATGAATCACTACAGTTGTTGGAAGTGTGAAAAACGGCCATAAATCACTTTTTCAGTGTTGTTGTAACTTCAGCACATCTTCCTGTATCTTTATTTTTTTGTCTGAAACCTGAATGCCTGATATCTGTACATGGATTTACACTTTTTTTGCTGAAACTGTCCCAGAATAGAAAGCATATGAATGGTGAGCTTGCTAAACTTATTAATAATTTTAAGGAGCTATATATATATTTATCAAACGTTCTCTTATAATATGTCCTTTCAGGTTTTTGTCTTGTTTCTTTATCCATAGACATTAGTGAAGTGTAGTGACTAGGTGGACTTTCTAATATTGACATTCTATTATTTGGCACTTTATACATTCTATTACTATGGCTAGCAACTTGAACAGCAAAATAATTTAAAATTTGGAAAAGCATTGTACTGTGTCTTTTGAGTCTTGCAAAATTTTAATATTTACTCTGGTTCTCCCCTCCATACAGCTCGATTGACTGCTCTTTACCAATTTTGCAAAACTGCTGTACTTTGAAATTAAAAATTAATATATCTTGGATAATATATTCATTTTAACTGTGGCTGTTAACTCTAACCAGGGAGAGTTTTAAATTCTTCCACCTTTAAAAGTCTTTGATATTGCTCTTCATATTAGCTGACTTTTGTCAATTCACCTATAGGCACATTTAGTTATTTACAACAAATATCTTGCTATTGTAGATTTGCTGATTAGTCCTAGATCCTTTGCTTGGGGTATACTATCTCCAAACAGACCTTGTAAAGCCTCAGGAGTAAAACGTACAAGTAATCCAAAATTAGACCTTACATGGGCCTGCACTTGAAGAGCATTTGGAAGCTGCAGCTGATTCAGAAAGCAGTGATGTGGTCAGTGTTTGATGCTTCTTGTTATGCTCATGTAACGCCACCGGTCTGTGAGCTGCATTGGCTTCTAAGTGTAATTCAAGATGCTGCTTTTCATCTATAAAGCTAGGTTCTTTGTAGGGATATCTGTCTGCCATTGTTCTTGCCTGCCCCGCCAGCTCTGAAAGACAGGGCATGTTTTGAGTCCCCTCTGTTATCTTGTTGTACCCAGGAATCGTGTTGTCTTCCTTAGGTCAGCACCTGCTCTGTGGAATGTCATTCCTCCAAAAGTCAGATGGTCCCAACCGTGTTAAGCTGTGCATAAGACACGGAAGGCCTGCCTGATTCCTCAGGTAAGCTATGTTGGTTAAAGTTGTTTTTTATACACCAGGATTGCTTTAACTACAGATGTTACGGTGTGGATTGTGAGACAGCTGCTGTCAGAACTGCCACTCACACCTGCTTTCCACAATCGCTTCAGTACCAGTCTGCCATGAACCCTGGGTGGGGGGGAACAAAAGTTAAGAGAGTGAGAGTTCCTGGCCAAGATAACGTCTTAAGATCACTCCCCGGTGAGAAGAAAGCAGCTGCAAACCAGTCTACAATCAGAGCAGCCATTTTCAAAACATTGATTGGATAGTGGGAAATCAGCAACGGGAAGTGCCTAAGTTGGAGAAAGGTTTTACTCGGAGTTTTAGTGCGTGAACTCTAGTTCTGACTTTGCTCCACTGTATTCTGCTTGACCTTTAGTAAACTATACCTATACCTAAACTATACCTTTTTCACCAAATGGAGTCAAGGTTCATTCTTACAGTAGAGCTGACAGCTGCTATTTTAATTTTCAGTGTTCACCCTGAATCACTACTACAAAATGGAGATCACATAAATCAAATCATTAAATCTGAAAAGAATCAAATCGTCTCTTTTAGACAATTCACTCTGTGTCAACTGCTATATAAACAACTTGTTAAATATTAAATGTATCAATTTCTATCTATGTTGTCCTCTGTTCTCCAACATTGTGATTTAATGTGCACAAAGAAACAGCATTAGCCAGCCTTAAATTTATAAATTATGGCTCATTTGGGTACATTTACCAATAATTCTAAGTTCAAAGTGATACCTAAAAACCCTTTATGACAAACATTACCAAGGTAACAGTACATTAAAGTTGTAGTTCAATCCATTTAAAATATTTTAATCTTCGTAAAAATCACAAAACGTATTTATAGTAAAGAACTCAAAATATGTATTCATTTAAGGGGAAGCAGGCAAGATTTTTGGAAGAAGAAAATAAGAATTTTCAAATAGTTGATGATTTAAAGTAATTTGAGTTTTAATCTATCTGCTATAAAAACAAAGGCTGACAGTTTGGAAAATGTCTACAGTTATACAATCATTAATTATGTTTTGTTACTGAGTTAGTCATTGAAACTGCAGGAACTGTATCCAACATTCTCTGGAGCAGTGTGGGAAAAATTAAATTACTAAAATATAAAAGAAGATTCTATTAAGCCAATAATGCCTTCCTTAAGACATTAAACTGAAACAAAAACTTAATCATTCTTTTTTTGTAGTATGTAGAGAATGTTTGCCAATCCACCTTGTAAATGGTAGAGCTTTGAACCATGGTTGGATTCAGCTAAAACTATGAAACAAAAACCTCATTAGGCATGAAATCCTGGTTATTTTCTTTCATATTTCTGTCCCTTTATCTTTTATTTCATTGCCATTCTCATCATGTCAAGATAACTCTGTTGTCAGAACTTGAATATCTGAAGGAAGTCTTGGACACATTGACTTGTCTTGTTGTTGACAGAAACTGAAAAATATACCTCAGAAAAGTAGGTATACAAAATTATTTCATACAGAAAGTTATTTCTCTCTTTACTCAGAGATACCTTGAAAAGGCATTTTTTCCACTGCCAAAATCTGTGCATATATATTAAGTACTAGAGTCACTGTGTGCATGCTTATACTTTACTTCTTACTTTGGAGATTCTCGAGAAGACCAAATATCAGAAAAGCAGCAAATGGACCATACAACAATTCAACAATTCAATGGGATAGGTGGAAATAAAGAGAAGAAACCAGCAGCTAAATGAATAGACTTATGTGATACTTCACCTTTTTTTAAAGGAATTCTCAAAAGCAATGAGCGGAGATGCAACCAGACTGGCACCTTTTTTTTCAATATTCTAAGGTGAAATTTAATTGGAATATCTGAAATTTAATCTGGATATCTGAACTCATCCAAAGTTTGTAGGCTTTCCCTAACTGTGTTTCTGCCAAGCTGAAATCTTTTGGGCTTTTCTCAATTGCCACACAGAATTATGAGTGATCAGGTTTTATTTTTACATTTATATAAGGTTGACCTTATGAGAACAATTTGATAGAAACCCTAAAGTTTGCAGCAATAGAAGAGATTTCGCTAAGACTGCATGCTTAGAGAATATCAATAGAAACAGCAATAGTACAGAACATGCCAGGTAAGGATATAACTTTGTGTATTTAGATGTTATCTTTATGACATTTTATTATTTCTTGTCTATTTTCTATTATGCAATGGTGTTTTTTTAAATCTGTGACTGTCTCTGATTCTGCATGCAATGTTTTAATACATTCTCTTCTACATTTTGCAGATTCAAATCCTATGAAAGATAATTCTGCTCTGGTCAGCAGAAATATGGATGTATTTTACTCTATGAGTCAGTTACTCTAGTTCAGAAGGACTTTTGGATCCATTTACAATACAAACATAATTTAAGATAATATAAAATCACAAGTGCCACAAGACTACATTGTAAGTCCAAGCAAGGCAGCTAATCTAAATTAAATAAGTAATTAAATAAATACATAAGATTGTGATTAGCTGTAGGCAAGTCTTTCAAGTGACTGCCTTTTCTATATCTAGAAAATACTTTTACGCTGGTCACAGCATAACAAAAGGCAAGGCCAGGATCAAACTTTTAGTGCTGGCAACTTCCTGTTAAGAGCAGAATTTCAAATTAACCTGCACTGTACTCCTGAGCTGAGGATTCATCTCAGGGTGAATAGTACCAGTATATCTCCCTTGCTAGTTGAAAGACTGGTAGAAATTAGCAAACTGAAACTTCCATCAAACACCTTATATCCCATTCAGATTAGATAATCATTCTACTTGTGAACCCAGATTTTACATGACAGATCCTGAACTTCTGCCCTTCCGTCACTACAAACCTACTGGCATTAATGCTACTCATATCAACACCAGAAAGAAATTTGATATATCCTTTCATTAAAAAGGAAAAGAGCAAGGCATGGAGGGGAAGAGAGGCAAAAGGAAAATTTGGGAATATTTGTTGTTTTGCATATTCAACCTATTTTCACAGCATCTGGAACAATTACGCCTGAAGAAACCCACATCCTAAGCCACAAACTGAACCACCTGGACTTGCCTTTCATACAGGAAGACTTTCAATTTAATAACTTCCTTTAATATCTTCATCATTTGTTTAGTTGTCTTTAACTAACAAAATTGCAATGTCCTTCCAGAAATAGATTGTCATGAGCAGACAAATGAAAAAACTACACGGAACTTTTGCAAGATAGGTTCTAGCTTATTAAAAGAAGTGCTGGAGCTATTTAAACCAGTTTTTTTCACATATTCTTTTCTTGACATGTTTCATAGGCTTCAACACCTATTTCAGTTGAACATTTTTGTTTTTTAAGATGAGACTTCTGAGTGGAAAATCTGATTTGGGATGCAATAGAGAGAAAATAATGGATAATCTTATACAGGGATATCTCTAATATTAAACAATAGGTAACACCATTTTTTAATTATTATTATTATCAGATCTTAAATTCACTTAGTAAATGGGATGATACATTTATCTTTCCAAAGTTGCAGTATCAGTCTTTTAGCTATAACAAGAGCATGGAGATGGATACAAAGTAACTTTTTATTTGTATTTTTAAACTAATCCAAGAATGCAACTGCCATAATTCAGTCAGAAACACTGAAAGCATCAACATTTCCTAGGCTTGGCTAGGCTGTTCTTTTATAGACAGAACTTGAGCTCACAAGTTTCAGATACCATTTCCCAAGTTGGATCTTTAAAAAAAAAGTCTCAATTAAACAAGCTTATGAAAGGTTTGGAAATCACATTTCTAAAATTCTAGCGTCCTATTACTTTAATTTACAAATAAGCAGATGATCACCGTTTTAGTAATGTCTAGACTACTAATATGCTTAATGTCATCAACTGTATGCAAAAATCAGTTTGATGTGTAAGAGATGGAAGTCATAGTATTATAGTAATTGGTATTTTCAACTTCTGTTAAAAGTATTCACAAAATAAACACATAGACAATGTTTGACAAATGCTGTAATACATATAAAATGTAGTTCTACAAATCCTGATTTAGTAATAGAAGAAGAATTCAAGTCATAAATAACCAAAACTGTTTTACTTTATATGAGTTTACACCTACTAACTGATTAAATATTCTTTTATGCAAAATAATTTCATCCAAATTAAAAAACAAACAAACCCTGCATGTTAGCATCAACACTAATTTAAACCTTCTTGCCAAATATTCTTATTTTCTATATGAGCCCTCATGAGCTCAGCTTGCAGGTTGTAACAGTCCAATTCAGGCAAATCCTTACCTTAGTAATCAATACCTCTTAATCATTAAACTTCTTCCTGTTGCTGATCAGCCAGCAAATTGCCACAACTGATTAATATAAATACTATAACATAGTGACATGATGAAGAGGGCCATGTCACAACTACTGCAAGAAACAATGGGTGGAAGCTCATCAGAGGGAGATTCAACCTGGAACTAAGGAGGAAATTGCTAACAGTGGGAATGATTAATTAGTGGAACAGTTTGTTCCTGGAGTTGTAGGTCCTCCATCTTTGGAAATTTTGAAGAAAAGATTCGACAACTATTTGTCTGGAATAGTATAAGAATCTTGCCTTGGGCAGGGGGTTGGACTAGAAGGCCTGCAAGGTCCTTTACAGCCTTTATGAGTCTATGATTCTAAACTGCTAATACCTGCGTGAAACTCTTCCATCAAGAACTCACTCAAGTCAGTTTCAACAATCTGAACGGCCTTCCAGCAAACACATCTTAGTGAGTTTCATATATCCTCACAGAGGAAGAATATAAGCACTTAGAATATCTCCAGACTAGCAGAGTTAAAGCACAAACTGAAGATATACTTCATGGCAGTGTGGGGATGCAGATTCATTCCACTATCCATTAGTCTCTTCAATCTCCTCCTTCCACCCTGATCCCTCTGATGCCGCTATTCTTCTTAGCTAAGTAGGTATTTACGCCTGAATGTAGAGAGCGAGGGAATAACATAGTGCTTGAAGCAATATTGTTTAGTGAATGTATGGGAAATAATTGAAAAAAACAATACTTTTTAATTTTTGGCTACAATAGAAGAAAACAATTTAATTTTGTGAAAAACAATCAGTGAAAAAAAGATGAAAAATATGAAGAGTAATTTAGCCTCTATTTTAAATACAAGCTGGCATTTTTTCAAACAACTCTCTCAATTCTATATAGATTTGCATACTAATTAAGCAATTGTATGGAAACATCATTTGATTTTACTTACATCTGTGTTGGTTTTATTATCAGTGAAGTTGCTTTTTACAGAATTTATCTCCTGTCTCTCACTGTGCCATTCCTGCTATTAGGTCCACTGATACAGGATTAGAGAGGTCAGATTTCAGTTGGGAAAAAATAATGATAATGGCTATGGGTCTTTAAAAAAATGGAGAGAGGCCTGAAGCCCAGAGAGATGTTCAACCCAGGAGATGCCAAGTCTATGGTATCTACTTAGTAATTTATGTGAAAATAAGAGGCAAAGAGGAAAAAATTTCTATGAAAGGAAGGAAATAAAACTATGTGTTTCAGTGAAAAATGAATCAAAAACTGATTCCCTTAAATTCTTCTACTTGCTTCTTGTCCTGGCTTTATACATAAAACTCAATTTCCTGACACTGAAATCCATTTCTTCTCAATAATCTCAAATAGTGATTAAATACATTATAAGAAAATAACTATACATGATAAGTCTCATGATGGGAGAATATACAAAGCAGAGTTTAATGTAGATAATCTGGGGGGTTATCTTTCTTGAAAACTCTCAGTCCATGATAAGATATAGTGACAAACTGCAAAGGATTCAATCCAGACTGATACTTCAGCACTACTTTGGGATAAATGAAACATTATGAACATATTATTTTTCTCCTGCTTTAGCTCATTATAAAATAATATTATTTTTATCAGATTCTAAGTCTAATTCTACCAAAAGTGTATTTTCTACTGTCATACATATTAGCTGAGATATCTTTGTTATAATGAATGGCTGATCGATTATGTTTTATCAAGTCAGAATCGACACTTAGTGACTCCAGAGATAAATTTCCTCCAGGAGGATCTTTCAAGCATGCATTCATTGTTGCCATAACTGAATCCACCCACTTTGCTACTAGCATCCTCTTTGTCTTTCTGTTCATCTTCCTTCCTCCTCCAATGTAGAGAATTAAAGACCTAATTTATAATGCGTACATTAAAATAAACTATTTTTGCTTCCTCCTGCAATTTTTGATTATGTCTAATAAGCAGATTTTTCTATCCTCTACATAAGCTCACTTATTGATTTTGACCCAATATCTACAATACCTCTTCATTCTCACTATAGGGAAAATGGAAGAAAGAAGTGTCACTTTGAACTCCTGAACAAAAAGCATGATATAAATCTATGGTAACAAACAAATCTTAAAGCTGTTTAAATTCCACCCAAAATGAAAGAGAAGTATGTGTTTTATTCTTTTCCAATGAAACCATTGGAAACTTCAAATTCTTAAATTAGACAGGTATGAATTTAAACACCTTTCTTGAATATGGAAATAAACCTTGAAATATACATGTGTTCCATTTTTTTACCCATATCAGAGCAGCTTATTTTCTGGACCTATTTTTAAACTTAAGCTTAAATATAAAATAAATTGCTCAGGAGCTTACACTGTTCATCCAATTCTAAAAGGTTCCCAGAATTATATAGCTAGTTGCTCCTTTGACTTCTGGAATGTAACATTCTGGATAAATGGATTACATTTTCTCTAGTGCTTTCTATTTTGTGTTTGATTGGATTTGACATTTGCCAATATATGATAGGCAGATACCCCCTTGAAGTTCTAAAAAGCAAAAGATGCTCAAACCACATGAAAAAATACCATTTAATTTTAGAAAATATAGGTATATCAGTACTATTTATTCTTCGGATAACAAGCAAAAGTGTCCAATCTCACATTTTTCGACTTCTTTTACATAAGGATTTCCCAAACTTGTTATGACCGTTTTTATCATTATTGATTTTGACTGCCTTCAGCCACAGGAACTTTGGGTCCACAGTTTTGTGTTTAAATTCAGGCCAGCTGTTCCAGAGTTGTTTCCAAGGCTGCAGCATATAGTCCAGAATGTGTAATAGTAGAATTACCACGGATTACTATATTATCAGGGATAATTTTAAGAAAAATATTTATATGTTGCAATAAAGGGATTTGGATAGAAAAAGAGTGGTTTGACAATACCTGCATCAAACAAAACACTAACAGAATGTAGAACTGCACAATTATGTGCAGCATAGTTTAAACAAACAGCAATCTGTTCGAATGCACTTACAAAGAATGGATAATCAAACCTCTGATCCCTAAAGTTTAAAAAATTATAGACTAGCATTCTAATTTTCAAAATCTTATTTACTTAATCTTTCTGTAACTTAATATTGTGTACTACTAGAACAAAGAATATAAGACAAAAGCAGCATCTTTTCCCTCATATTTTCTACTATATATAAACCTAAACTATTATGCATCATATTTTGCATAATCTGCACTCTAAATTTCAAGGTAGTAATACTTTTATATAATCATAATACAAGTTTTATTTCATCAATATTTTTCAGCAAAGAGGACAACCTTTTTATAATAAATGTCTCAGATTATGTGCAAAATTCTTAAACATTTAATTCCCATCTGGCTAAAAGCCCTAAAAGCACTTTTACTCAATGTACACCTGAATTATCATGCAAATTAAGTAAAAATACTTCTTTTTTTCAATTACATGCTTTAATACTTAAAAGGACCAAGGTTGAATATATCATGCCAAATCACCAATTCCTCTGAAGGCTCACTTTAAATTTAAAAATCTGGAGAAACCTAATTCAGATGAATTGGTAACCTGACCTAATGTATTCTAACATGGACTGCTTTAAATATTTTTCCATAATTAATCCATTTTTTAGTTTCTTAAATTGAAGATAAATATTCCTATTCCTGCCTCTGTAGTTATAACTAATACTGAACATTATTGATTCATATCTGCAATTAATGAAAATTATGGAACTCTGAATTTGTTTGAAAGAAAGCATAGCAACAGAATACATTGATATTTTAGATTGCTTTTCTCCTATGGTAATTCTTTCAAATTGCTGTATTTTTCTTATAGCTATAACCAGGAGTTATAAAATGAATGCAAATGTGAATAATGACAAAGGTCTGCCTTGCCTTGTGCCTCTAAAACAATTTAGCATAAAAACTATTTCTGAAATTATTGAGACTTTTGTAATACGGACTGAACATATTCCATTGTATCCCTCCACAATCTCATTTCATACAATAAAACTGATCATTTACTCTCAGAATCTAATCTATTACTTCTTTTAGAACGCAATTTGAGTATCTGAGTATTTCTTTAGAAAAACTTTTAATTCATTTTATTCTAAAACTAAAAAAGTATATACACACACCCCAACGCAATCAAATCCAAGCATTTGGTTAAGTCTTAGAAGGGAAAGGGTTCTATTTTTTTTCCATTTGAGGATTCTTAAAACGGAAGTCTGGTGTTGCTCTTTCTCAGGAAAAAAGTAGGGTGAGAGCCCCTTTCAAACCCTCAAGCAGTAGACCACACAAGGGCATTTCAACTGGTCAAAGCTCAGAAATTCCAAAAGGAAGTGCTCTGGACCAAAGAAAACAGCACCTTTTCCAGGAGAAACTATTTGTGGGACAAGTCTAAGATTCTTACAGCTCAGATCCTTTTAGGAGCGAATCATCTAAACTGGTTATCCAAGTACATATTTCTTTCTCACAAATACTGTCCTTTTCTGTAGTGATAATGGATCTGTTGATCTCTCAATATCAACTACTATGCAATAAAATAAGGACATAGACAATATAATCCCTTTAATAATCTAGCAATTGTGGTTAACTGACCACCAAATCACCACCCAAACATCTCAGCCAAGTTAAACAAGCCAAACATGTCTACCTTTTCAATATATGAAGAAAAAACACATAAATCATGGGATTATAAGCAAACAACTTTTACTTTCATACAAGCATAATTCACAGAGTTAACTTGGACTAAATAACCAGATCTTCCTAAAACCAACGAACCAAAAATTTTAGGATAAGAGAAGGAAAGTGGGATGCAAAGAATTAACCACTACCTGAAAGGAATATATTATAATGGGCACATTGTAATACGGGAAACAAATAAAGAAGCAATAATTTTATCAAACAATACACAGTGATGTGATACTGGAACTGAAAAAATCTTTACTATGCGCTATCTTCAGATATTTTCTTTATACATAGATATCTTTCTTTTCTTTATACATAGACTGTACATAGATATACACATTACACATTTCTTCATCTGCTACCTCAGTATATCAGCTGGGACATTAACAAGGAATTAGTAACATACTTTTTCATATTTTCAACCACATTAGTTAAAAGGAGGATGAATTCAGAGATGATACAAAAGTGAAATCTTTCCCTTAAAGCTTTACACACAGGGACTATCTGAGCATGGACACAAATGACATACACTGTAGACAACAAAATCAAATATCTTTAGCCTACACCCCTTCCTCCAATCCCAGAGACCCATGGCTTTACTGGAAGAGTTGTGCTAGGAATATGCACTTGCTTAATGCATTTGTTGAGGTGGGCTTAACATTCTGGGGGTGAATGAAAAGAAACCATTTTGCAGGAAGAGCCAAACAATTCATATAGATTAAGGCAAGCCAAAAGCTGACTACATTCTACTTGTTTAAATTGACTTTGAGAATGATAACACCTTTGAGTGAAAAACAAAAATGTAAGAATGGTCCTGGCCTGAAGATAATTAAAATTGTACGGTAGAAATAAAATTGGTAAATAATATGTGGGCATTAAATTACTGTATTTCAGCTTGAGTAACAATATTTCACCTTACCTCTCCATCTCCACATCCTCCACCATTCAAATTTGGAAAGTAGGAGAGAGAGAAAGAGAATAATACTCCATCATATTCACAGAACTTATATTGATCAACAGAAAGCGTATGTGACTAGTTTTGTTCTATTTAGGACATCAGATTTAGGGGATTCAAATCCTCTACAGGGAACTTAATTCATGGACCTTTCATTGTAGATGATTACATAAAGTATATTAGTTTTGGAATCTATCCAGGTTCCAGTGCTCAGTGATACTGCTGGAAGACAAATATGAAATCTATCAAAATAGTATATACACTCCATCTTTTCTTAAGATCTTAGAGCAGAAAGATACAGAGGTTGCATTATGCCATACTCTGATATACTGTACAGGGTTTTACATGACTTCCTTATAAAGTATCGTAGTAATTGCTCATAGAATAATCTCTTGCTTTCATCTGTAGAAGACTGCTGTATAAAATGTTCAGTACAGCTCAGTAAAGCTGTCCACAAAGAGCTCCGATATTTAGTTTGCATGTTTTTCTAACATAAAATCTAATAATTAGACAAGTATGAATCAATAAAACATTCTAATACCCATTTATAAATGAGAGAATAAGAAAATTTAATCACAGCTCTGCAGTTGAACATGAGACCCCACTACTATGCCAATCACAAATTATGTGAGAAAAATTAACAGATTGGGGGGGAGGAGAACCTTTAGGGTGCTTGCCTTTGAGTTAGTGACTCTTGGCAACTGCTTGCATTAGTCTCGGTAGTTGTCTTTATGTATCATTTTGCATTTATTTCCCATCCTAAGGCAGCAAATATAGAATTTTCATTTTCTCCCTATAGCACAACTCTGTAAAGTCTTCTGGGCTAAAAGAAAAAACCAGATCACCCCAATGAGCTCCATTGCCGCTAGATTTGCTAGATTCACGTCCATCCTAGTCCAGTCTCTGAGTGAAGAGCCAGGTCTCCACAGCCTTTTAAAAGTTAAAAGTGTGAAGGCTTCCAAGGGATTAACATCTAAATTTTCTGTTCCAAAAATATCTCTGGACACGCATCATTTCACAATAGCTAAACACTTGTACAATTTTTCTTTTGCATTCTGAATATATTGTTATACATTATGGTTTTGCCAAGACTATTGTTAAAAATGATATTACCTTTATGGTATTATCAAATATTCAGACTATCAGAGGCAGAAGATGCTAAAAGAGGCATTTGAAAGAACAAAAATCTAATTTTGAAAATGAATTTGAAACAGGCATTCACTTTTTTGTCTCAACATGATAAAATTAAATATTGTATTATTTCATATACAAAGAAATAATCACCATCTAAATCAGATTGCAATTTTGAAGTGGCATATTTAGTTGCCTGATTTATTTGAAAATGTTAAAGAATTATGTTTTAATGATAGAGAAGGAACAGAAAATTAGCATACTACAATGCACCACCCTTTAGAACTTTAATCCTATGCATGAGCATCTTTGATCCCCCAATGATCCTACTGGGATTGTACAGAATATCTGGCGATGGGTTACTTTGTCTTCTATTGAGGTTTCTGACTGGCCATGCTTACTGTGGCAGCCATTTTATGAGCATATCTTCCATATGCTTTCAAAAATTTCAGATATGATCCTACCCAAAAAGGTTGCCAAAACTTGATTAAGTCCCTTTTTATTATCATTTATATGCTTTAACCTGGTATATAGCAAATGTCAACTTTGGGCAGGATATCATTTATATTTTTTTTATTTAGTGGCAGAAATGAAGATTGTGGCTTCATGAAATCTGCTCTATTTTTTATTTTATTTCGTGTTTTAAAAGTATAAATAAGGTTAGTTTTATTTTGGGGCACTGGAGCAAAGGACACTTCCATTACGATGTACCAAAATTTAAAAAAAAATTCTTGCCTTTAAAACAAAAAACCCAGCATAGAATATTTTAATTCAATAAAAATTAAGGCGTACATATTTTTCAGCTATAGTTTTTATTAAAATGCCCGATTAGAGTTTAATGGTTCAGCATGAGAGAAAGCAACAGCTTGCACTGCTTTTAAAACAAATATTTCCTAATGTAGAAGCCAGCAGTTTTTATAGCAGGTTTGGAAGAGGAAAAACTTAATTAGAAAACTGTAAGATTTTCATATATTAATATTGCTGTGATTGTACATAATAATAGTGCTTTCCATTAGCAAAATTAGGAGGGAAAATCCAATGTGTGAAAATAATGAAATTTTACATTCTTAAAGAGTTTCACTGGGTATGCTGCTGTACTAGTAAATATGGTTACCATTCTGTCTTTATATGGACTCCTACCATTCTAAAAATACTGTCCCACAGCTGTTTAAAATTTATTTTTTTAGACCATAGCACCACTGTTTGGTTGTTTCCAATTTCTAAAACCACAAATAGTAAAAGTGTACTCAGTCTACTGCAAACATAAATAGCAAATGCACGCTTCAGCACTTTTAAAAGGATATGGAAATTGGCAACAAAAATGCAATTCATGTTGAAAATTTAGGATGGCCTTGCCATATTTCTTGAGAAATACAATCATGTTAAAATTAGGAAGATCTCTACTAGCTGGGTGGCATTTTTGCATTTATGTTAAAAAAAACAACCTGAAGGACATTCATTATGTAATTTCTGGCTCTTGATAGAATACAGGAATGGTACCTTTGCTAAAACCACATTCTCTCAACTTATATTTAACATTAGACAAACATCTTTCACCTTAGATATCCCCTAACATTAATATATTCAATCAAAATCATTCTACATTCCTCAATGACAAAGCACATGCCTTGTGTTGAGAATGACGCCGAAATTGATACTCATCAGTTAGGGCTGGCAAGGGTTCTTATTTGAAAGTCTAGGGAGCCATTGCCATGCAGATTGGAGAAGAATGAGATAGCTGGATTAATCTTGAAAAACCACTCAACCCCATTTTAGGAAAAATCACAACCCCATTTTAGCGGTAGTTGTATAAAGGCTTAAAACTATTTTTCAAAAACTAGATGACATAAAACTGTTTATTTAATTATAGGAAAGGGGCTTTTACCTAATTGAACTAAATGACATTGTACTGATACAGTTTTTAACACAAACAGTATAACACTTTCATAATATTTTAAAATTCCAACAATCGCATCTGCCAAAACAATTTGTGTTCATGACCAAGCCTCTGAGCGCAAAACTTTTCCTTATTCTTACTACATGCATACATACTTTGCTTATTATGATGAATAATACCCCACTGCTCTATAAAAGGCCCAAGATGAATACGAACAGAATGACCATAGAAGATGCTGCCCAAATGCATTCGCTCCATAAGTCTCTTAAAATGTTTTGAGTAATGTCCCAACATCTATCTAAACAGATTCTCTGCCAGCTTAGGATACATGCAAAATTGTGTCTAAATGCAGCCTCTGCAGCAAATGAACACCTGGTGTTGTGTACTGATTCAGGTGTTGGACTAAGAGTGGAAAGAATCAGGTTAATGTCTATCTTCAGCCATGAAAGTTTGTTGGCTGACTTCATGCCAGACAAACACACACACACACACACACACACACACACACCCTCTCTCTCCCTCCCCTCTTTCTCTCCCCCCCCTCTCCCTCCACAGGAGAGTTGTATACAAAACTATAAACAGCAATCACTATTACTGTGATTTTTCTCCAATGGAAAATCATACCTAACTGATTTGCCCTGTAAAATAACTATATCACAACAGTGCCACCTTAAGAAAACTGTTTCTTTTGTTTCCAATTCTACTGTCACTCCAAAGGATAGTATTCCTCCATTTGTCCGTAAACTGATCACTCAGAGGAATTACTAGAGCAGAAGAAGAATGCTAAAAAGCTGTCTCCGTAGCATAAATTAGGGATGGGACCTGAGTTCCAGGGAGTGATAAATAAGAGGACCCTGGTGAGGCCAAGACTGAAATCCAAATATTCTCCAGGCATTACTATTTCCCTCATGGGACGTGTCCTCTGTAATCATCCCAATCTTGATGTAATGAATCATAAACTGGGCAACTGATATTCCAGTATTATACTGAACAAATATCCAAAGTTTTATCACATCTACCATAGAAAGACAGATGAGGGTGGGGATGAACATACTCGGTATTATCAGCCTCCATCAGCCTTAATGCTAATGAAGTTAGATATATAGGTTATAATTTCTGAGCACTAAAACATTTGTAAATGGCTTATCACATGGCCTGGAAAGTCGTCTTCTCATTTGTAATGAAAACGGAAATTCTGTGACTCCAACATAATGTACAAAATGCGTATCTAATCCTGCCAGTGTTCCACTCATTCAAGGCCATTGATGTCATTGGATCATCTCCATTATGTTAACTATTATACCATCATTAAGCTCTACATTTGAATTAATGAAAGGTGTGCCAAAGTTCTTTAACAGTAAAACAACATGAATGTTTATTTAATTTGCACATTATCCTTGTGGCTAGAAAATTCTGGGAAAGCCATCAAAAGTGGCCAAAAGCTCAGAATGCTCCAGCATCATTCCACTGTGCAGCTACAAGTAAAACACAGAGTAGGAAGACACTGTGGAAGCCCCATGTAGCAAATTTGTGTTAGTATCATACAACTTCCTTTTTTAAAAAAGACATCCGTAAAAACTGTAACTGTTCATATTAAATCTTTCCTGAAAAATATTAGCTTTGTTATTCGTCATAAAGTAGGCTAGCTAAAATTAAGATTCATGTTCCAATTAAAATAATTAAAGTCACCACGCTTTATACTGAGGTGTTTATTTATTTAAATTAACAAGAAATGTGGCTCAACAACCTTGAACCTTTTAGTTTGTGAGCTCATTCCCTAAACATATATTTAGATGGACTGGCTTCAACATAATGCTTTGTTACAGAAAACTAAAGCCAAAAAAGCTCATTAAAAGATAAATATTGGTTTAAATTTTAAATATGTTTGCAAAGGATATTTTTAAGTAGGAAAAATCATGTAGTAAATATGTGAGCTTTAATATGTGGTTTCTACTTTGTAGCAAACTGACTACAGCATACCATATTATGAGTTCAGGACAGACTATGCAATGTTATGGATCCTCTTAGGTAAAATGAAGTAGTCAAGACAACAGCTCTAAAAAGGTATCTACCGCATTCATTAAATCTGGACTAAAACATCTAGTAGTTATACTGCAGCTAATTAGTGCCCATTGAGGTCATCATGTTTTCCTGACACTGAGATATGGAGATGTGAATTCATTTAGATTAAATGCTTATACACTTTAAAATCTGTTTTCTCATCAATTGTCACATGTGACCTGCATGTTTTCATATGTTAATATAACCAGTATTATGTTTTGTTAACAGTTTGCTGTCAGCCTTGGAAGCCATATTTCTAATTAGGAGCTATGAGGCTGTCACAATTAGTGCCTGGGAATTTGGAAGGGGGGAATTCATAGAGAGGTGAAAGATTGGACACAACATTCTTTCACAGAGATTCAAGGACATGTTACCCTGCACCTGGAAAGGAGTGTTTGGAGGAATGGCTCCAGTTGGGACAGTGATTGATTGGACTATGTGATGGATGATGAGTGTAGGGGGATGGGTCTTTGATTTTCTCTTGGGGAAGGAAAACCCAGAAACCTCATATTCGGGTTTTCCCAGATGTGCCAATATGACTTCTTTAATAAATTCTTACTTGGATGAACTTTGTTTCTGAGTGCTGAATGG
>JANHFL010008615.1:55748-69146 GCA_032468155.1 Oxyrhabdium leporinum
GGAAGAGAAAGAAAGAAACTGAAGTGAAAGTAAAATTACATCCCAAAGAGCTAGCACAAATACTGTATGAAGAAGTATTTGAAGACAGATTCAACCCTCAAGAGAAAAATGAAATGTGGTATGAAACACATCTGGAATACAGTGAAAGGCATTATTTTACAGATTGCAGCAGAAAAATGCATAATATAATTTCCTATTAGTTATGCTAATGGAGCATTAAAAAGATGCTTTGTGGAATGCTGAAGTAAAAGTTGTTGAATGAGAAAAAGAATGCATATAAGAAAATGTGTCCTGAAAGAATGAGGAAAAAAAATGTGCAAGTGGGATTAAGAATAATAACAATAGCAATAGCACTTAAGATTTATATACCACTCCAGAGTGCTTTACAATGTCAGCATATTGCCTCCAATAATCTGGATCTTCATTTTACCAATCTCGGAAGGATGGTAGGCTGAGTCAACACTGAGCCTGTCAGGATCAAACTCCTGAGAGTGGGCAGAATTAGTCTGCAATACTTCATTCTAATCACTGTGCCACCACGGCTCCTAAGAGGGATATTATCTGAAATGAAACTAAACAAATGCTGTTAAGGGGTATTTTAAATATGAATGCAGATATGACAAAGAACAGAACTGAAATTAAGATAATATCAAGCGCAGGAAATCAGGAGTCCAGCTAGTTCAAATAAAGATAGGTTTATTGTATACTAATATTCTCTACAAGAATCTGAATTACTAACAATCAAAGCAACTTGGCAGTAGATAAGGGCCAATGGAATTCAAGGTGGGCTGGACTTAAATTTCTTGTGGGCACAAAGGGATTTGAGACTGATGACACATTTGACCCCTCCCTCTGGCTCAGCCTGGTCATCTACAGGTTATAAATATTATAAATATTCTTATACAAAAAGCAGAGGAAAAGAAAGCTATAAATTATATCAGAATGTTGAAAAATGGTGGGGCTTCAGGTGTAGAATGAATAAACCCACAACACCCACAGAGGAGTTCTAAACTGGAGAAATGTTAAAAAGTGGATAGTTTGCTAATGAAGTGATTAGTATGCAACTTAAGATGCAACTGTGTTTGATAACTAGAAAAATGTTTTACATTCCATTACATGAACAGTCACAAAAGTAAATGCAAAACTGCAAGGATATACTTAATTAAGCAGCTTAAGAAAATGTTTGCCAGAATTCTGATTGAAAGGATACAAGAGACGATAATGATAAAGAACTAGAAAATTCAGTGCAGCTTTATGCTAGGTTTATTTTGGAGGCGATAGGAGAGATGTCATTAAGAAATGTACAAAAAAGAAAAAGATAACATCTTTTAACCTGGTAAATTTCCTGACGCAGAGAAAACTTATGATGAAGCAAATTTATGGAAACCTGGCCATATATAGAATTAACGTTTGGTTACTAAATACTCTTACTCCTTTGGAGTAAGTCCAATAGATTGTGAAAATAATCATGGACCAGATTAAATGGAATGTTCATCATCGCTCATTAATTTAGTTTAGCTTTTTAATGCATTTATAGATAAAAGAATACAGAATATGTATGTAAAATTAGAATACATGTTTACGCAGATGATGTCAGACTGTTTGTTGAGAATCCAATTTTATTTATTTGTATTCCATCTGTACCTTTTCTACAAATAGCTCAAGGTGCAGAACATATCCAACACAACTTTCTTCTACTTTCTACAAACATCAACCCTGTGAAGTGAGTTGGGATGAGAGTGAGTGACTGGTCCAAAGTCACTCAGCTGGCTTACAGCTAAGGCAAGACTAGAACTCATGGTCTCTGGCAGACCAAACATTAAGTAAAATGTACAATGCACTGAATAATATGGCTCTGCAAATTTTATGTACAAAAGACCAAGACATTTTTTTGTCAAGGAAAACAGAAATGCCTTTAACAGGAACAGAAATGGTGTGGTTGTTTTTTTTTAAAGTGAGCAAACAATTGCAAATTACATGTAAGTGGTGAAAAATTAGAGCAAGTAGATTAGTTTGTGTGTCTTGATAATAAAATTACTAAAGTTGGGAAAATCAGATGAACAAATGTTGACAGAAATATAGTCTGGTCTATTATGAGGAATGAATATTGCTGAAAGAAATAAATGGCTGGATATAAAAGCATACACAATGTGCAATTTTCACAATGTATGAAAATTAAGTTACTGTCAGGAACAACATAATAAGTTGAATGTAGTACAAATGGATTATTTAAGAAATGTGTAGTGAAACAAGAGGAGATGAGGTCAAGAATGCATACTTAATAAGACTTAAGACTCTTTAAGACTCAGTCATAAGAATGAATGAAAATTTAATAACAAAACAAATATATAAAGGGAGGCTAAGAGGAAGTAAAAAACAAAGTCATGCTTGGATGAAGTTGACAAGACACTGAAGAAAGGAAGATTTTAAGTTTAAACGAAATCAATATATGAATGTTAGTACCCTATACTTTGAAATAGAAGCTTTCAGTATAGTAGTGATAACCTATACTGATTTTTTGTATATATTGTCATCATGGGCCAACTTATAATGCCAGAATGAAACATCTTAAATTAATCTAATAGGGAAGTCAAATGTTCCTTAATATCTACCAGACCACATTGTTTAAATGTACATAAAACTATCATGATCCATAGAATTTGGGTTGTAAAACACACATAGATAGACATACAGAAATAGAGAGAAGGGTAAAACAGCATTTGATTTATTCAATATAAAGTATTTTTAAAAAACCCTTTAGAACTAAAGAATGTGCAAAAGCTGGAACTGAAACTTCATAAATGTTATTATTTGAAAAATATCGGAAGTTAATATTTTCCTGATTTAAAAATTATTCTGTCTCTACATTGAACAAAGTGAATACAGTATTACAATGTCTTCAGAATCCTGCTAACTATACTAAATTATGTTAAAAATAATAATCTATATAGAATTAAAGCAATTAACTTCAGAAAAATATTTCAAAAAATAAAGTTATATAAGATTCAATGAGTGTGGTCCACAAAATATCAACCTAGTGACCACCCGTATAAAGAAATATTTAGAATATACTTTCAAACACAATTCCAAAACCATATTTTTGCCCACACATATGGAAAGAGAAAGATAAATATGATTTTTATAGAAGTATTTAAACGTATCAGATTCAGATATACTATTCTGAAAATTAATAAAATTAGAAGAATTTTAAAAGTTAATAATCTAATATTAAAGGATGGATGTCCAGTCAGATAATTTCCAAACCATTAAGCATAAAATGAACAAAAAAGCCAGCATAATATTGTTTTTAAATTCAAAATTATTTCTTCAATTATTAATTACTTGGAATATTAATCATGTTACTAACATTATTATCACTCAGGAGATAGTAACATGATCTTATTACAAAGCAAATGACTATTCTTTTCCTAGGCTGAGGCAAAACACAATCTAAAGAGGTACAGCAATCAGTCTTCAAAAACTTCACATTTATGCTAACATGTGAAGCACAAGACATTATCCCCCAGAAACACTTTTTTGATACACTGGACAGCCATTTGTGTAAGATCTCCTGCCTCTCCAAGGTCCCTTCCAGCCTTGTGAGTCTATAACATTATTGTATTTCCCACTGGTTTTCTCTTTTCAAGAAAAAAAACACCTAGCTGTATTTAGTTTATCAATCTCTCTTCATAACAGTTACTTTCTACTCCTCTGATTAATCTCATTGCCCCCTAAACTAATCTCTCCTTGAAGAACTAATCTACCTTCTCCAGACTATTCTGTCTTCATCTGAAATTGTTCTAATTTGCCTAAACCCTTTTGTAGTGGAATATCCAAAAAAGTGAAGTGTTATTTTTTTTTAATGAAATCTAATAATTCAGAATATAGTGAAACTGTTATTTTCCATGATTTGAAATCTAATTCTATTTTTGCAGTCTAAACTTCCATTTGCCCTTTTAATAGTCATGTCACAGTAGTTACTCATTCAGTTTGTGGTCAGGTGGAGTTCCAACATTCTTTTGACATATACTATTACCAACTCAAAAATGTTTGTTCGCTTATTATTCTCTCATGTTATTTTGCTCTATTGTGTTTCTATCTTTAGTGCATGTTTTATTACTATATGTTTAATGAAGTTATCATTAATATTTCTAACATTTTGTATGAAAAAAAGCTAAAAAATCCTATCTCACTAATGTGAAGCCATGCTTACTACATTGTTCATAAACCTGGACCTGCTGGAGCCATCCAAAAGATATTCCAATTCTATGGATATGAATTAGATTATATATTTACTCTATATGGTGCTTAAACAATACAAGGGAAAAGCCAGATATCATAGATACTAAGGGAGAAGAGAAATTGTATACTTTTAAACTAAATTCTTGGGAATAGTAAAGGCTAACAATTTTAAATAATTCAGGAACAGTACACAATGATCTACTGGAAGAGGAGCAGTGGCAAACCCATTCTACAGAGTTGCCAGGAAAACTGCACGGCTCCATGAAGTCACCAGGAGTCAAGCTCGACTTGAAGGAGACTTTACCTTTACTATTCCCTAGAAAATATTTCCATGGAAAACCAAAAGAAACCCCCCCCCTGCATTTTCAGAAAATGTTTATTTCTGGATCACTTAAATATCATAAAAATCAACTTATGATAAAATTACACCCTACCCTTAATATATTCTGAAAGTTTTTTGAACAAAATCTCACAGGGCTTCAATCCAAGGAGTTCCACTGTGGTAATAACTATATATTTTGTGCTTACTTGTGGTTTTGAAGGGATTCTTAAGAAATGGAATGTCTTTAAAGATGAAAATAGGAATGAACAGAATGTGTTAGAGAAGAGGTGTCAAACTCAATTTCATTGAGGGCCACATCAGGCTTATGGTTGACCTTGGGGGAGGGCATGGCTGGGGCGGACATGGCCAACTCGATATCGCTTGTGGCCAGGGGGCACCTATGGTGGGCCAGGTGCGACTGGGGGGATCTATTCTCTACAGCAGAGGAAAGTGAGACCAGGGCAAGCGCCAAACCTTGTCCACCAAAGGAGCCTTGCAACCCCTCTCAGACTACGTGGAGGACCCCAGGACAGTGGTGCAGGGCAGCAGAGTTGCTGATGGCCAAGTGCTAAGGCAAGACTTTCCTTATGCCCTCTCTCCCTTTCATTATAATTTCCTTCCTTCCTTCCTTCTTCCCTTTTCTTCTTTTTCCTATCATCTTCCTTCTTCTTTCTTCTTCCTTTCCCTCTTTCCTTCTTTTTCTGCAGATCCGTTCCTTAGAAGCTCCATTTCAGCCAGCAACAGACCAGGCAAGGCCTGTGGAGGCCCGAATGGAGCATCGGAGGGACGCATGCAGCTGAGAGCAGACTGCTTGCTAAATCTTCACAAGGTAAGTGACTTAATGTGGCAGGTTGGGTGAGTGGGGAAAGTAATTGTGGGAAGCATGAGGTATATTTCAGTGGGTTGGGGAGGCCTTGGGTGCCTTAGGCAGATGGTCTGTTCCATCACTAGGCCCCCCATGGCCTTCCCCACCCTTAAATATTAACATGCACTTAACAAGCCTCGCATTCAATTAGCGAATGTGTGGGCAAAAGGAGGGAGTGATCCCGTTCAAGTTACAAGATTCACTCCCACGAATCCTCAGGTTACGAATGAAATGGGCAGGCTCCATTACATTCGTAACTCGAGGACTACCTATATCCTTTTTAATCACAAATGTGAGATTAACACAGGGTAACAAAAGTAAACTGCAGAAATCCAGATAACTGCTAGATGGCAATCAAATTATACAGAAAATATTCTTGGTTTCCACCTGATGACTGTCTAGATCAGAGGTGTCAAACTGAGGTCGTCACGGCAGCGTCACATGACATATCGGGACCTTTTTCCCCTCCACTAAGCTGGGCGTGGCCATGGCCAATGTGTGATGCATCCAGCCCATGGGCCAGGAGTTTGACAGCCCTGGTCTAGATTTTTGAAGGTTACTTTGAGTAGCCCTAATTAATAATTTTTTTTGAAGGGAGAAATATTCATCATTTCAAAAGAAATGAAAATGTTATATTTCGGTTTTTCTTCCAGAATATCTCAGAAACTCTTGTATGTATAATAACCCCTCACATGTGAAGAACAAAACTAATATTAATTTTACCCTACACATACATATCACTGGAGCTCAAGAAAATCACTTTCTGTTAATTGATTCATGATTGCTTAAAAGAACTAACATAACTCTGACTTTAAGATTCTCTTTCTTACTATAGTATTTCATATTTCTGTAATAAATCCATACTCTTAACTGACACCATAATTAATTTATAAACACTGTTATTTACTGTGGTAAATCAGATTTCTCATTAATCACGATCTAAAATATTACAAAAAAGTTTCATATCTCTTAATTAAATTAAATTATCTCTTCACTAAATGGACCACAACCAGACTTTCAAAAAGGATCGTGCACACAGTCCAGAGAAAGCAGTAAGCATGCTTTTCAAAGACTGGAATTACATCCATACTAATCAATGGTGCTAATAAAAATAGACTTGGTTGCTCTAGATACATTTTAGAGAATTCTTAAAATCTCAACTTCACAGGGAGTGAGAAGAGCGAAGGATGCAAGTTGTAGAATATGCCATGTGACTCTGCTGATGGGAAACTGCTCACCTGCTAGCTCCAATCTAATTGCTTCCTAGCTATTTTTGATGCTGCTTTTCAGTGCTACAGCTGAGTCAGAAGTTAATTCAGCTGTGAAAAGCAGTTGAAAATCTCCAAAGAGGAAATAAGGCAATAAGGAGTACACCACCAGCCCTTCTTGGTGTCATGCTCATTACATGTGGAGAGGACCTTTGTTATTAATTCTGAAACATATTTTATACAGGTAGTCCTTAACTTGCAACAGTTCATTTAGTAACCATTCAAAGTTACAACGGTACTTTAAAAAGTGACTTAGGACCATTTTTCACACTTATGGCATTGTAGCATCCCCACATGATCTACATGCAGATGCTTGACAACTGACTCACATTTTTAATGGTTGCAGTGTCCCAGAGTCATGTCAGCCCCTTTTACGACCTTCTGACAAGCAAAGTCAATGAGGAAACAAAGATTCACTTAATAACTGTGTTACTAATTTAACAACTGCAGTGATGCACTTAACAAAACTGACAAGAAAAGTCGTAAAAATTGTAAAATTCACTTAACCACATGAATTTTGGTTATAAGTTGAGGACTACCTGTAAAATTCATTCAAATAATCTAGTGGATCTTTATGTAACAAGAAGTTGGAAGTCTATTGAATCAGAATAAACTAATCACTGTCTGTGGGAGCATGCATGTTCCAGTACCACTGACTTAAAAATAAAAAACCACACACCTTTCCTGATTTCCAATGCAGTTTCTTTTACAGTTGATAGCGATGCATCTTCTGTTAATTATAAAATTAACAGTATCCTCCCCTGCCTGTAACCAAAAACCCGAAAGTTGGGATAAGGATCATCTAGTAAAGGATAGAATTATCAGGTTGCCTAATTGGGTAGCAAACATTCTTTTACTAGTTTGAACAAAGCAAATGGGATTGCAGATTTCATCTGCACAGTGGACCATCCACTAATACAGTAATTAGCAATTTTCAGTTATTAATATTTAATATGTAGGATGTTTTGATTAAAGCTTTTCCTAATAATATTCTATACGCAGGATGTTTTGGTTAAAACTCTGGTAGCTAGAAAAAAATATAGAAAGAGAGTGTTTTAGCTGTCTTTTCTTAAAGGATATTGGTGGTGTCATTTCTCCAGGTGTATGGACTGAACATTTTCTATTCAGTGGTATTCAGTGGTAACTGCCACTTAGAACTGCCACTTCATCTCATCTGTAGAAAAAATTAAAAAGGTGTAGGCAATTTAAATTCAGAAGAATTATTGTAGATTAATATTGATAGTGGGCTCCTCTACTGCTGTAGATAAGTCTTCATATCAATTGACTGTATATTTTTAATAACCAGAAGACTTGTTCAAATATATATCATTGTTCTCACTATTGAAAAGAGGCAATAAAAATGTCCATCAAACTATATCCCAATCATTTGTTGGGTATAATAGGTAAAAACTAAACACCTTTATTAGTGGACTGAATGTTGCACAGAATATCTTAGTGCAGGCAGGGCTGTCAAACTCACATGGGCTGGATGCATCACGTGCTGGTCACGCCCACGCCCAGTTTAATGAAGGGGGAAAGTCGGTATACATCATGTGATGACGCTGTGACGATGCAAGTTTGACACGCCTGTCTTAGTGGAAAGAAGATGTTATTTTTAAAAAGACCAATCAACTGTACTTTGATTTGGCAGCTCAAAAACCCAAATAAATAAATAAAAAACATCCCTGTAGATTAATACTTAGCCTTCCTACAGTTGGCTGAGAAATACACTGCACTCTTGGGAAAACCATACGTTGCCATGTAGACTTGAAAGTAGCATTTAGTTCAGGGAAATTAATTAAATTTATCTCAAGGAAGATTGTTCACTATCATCTCATTTTAATTTTGAAACTCCTTGAGATTAATCATTTGTAGGTCAGTTGTGCCTCTCAAGGACCCTCTAACAACTACCTCTATAGCAGAAAGTGGTAAAATAATATTGCATTATGGTATCTACTTTTTGCACCTACTATATAAATTCATTGGTGTAAGCCCTTTTAGTACCAAACTCCCTCCCACTCCCTCATTAGCCAATAAATGGCACCTATATCAATCAGGTTAAATCCTTTAAATATCTTGGTGTTTCACTTGGAAAGAACACATAGCAATTATGATAATAAAAGCTCAATGTCTCACACATGCTGTTTTGCAAGTCCCAGAGGCAACAAGCAAGTTCCAGCTCAGGGCAAAGGTCTTGACCTGTTTTATGGTGTTACACAGTCACTTGACCCTGTAGCCTCTGCCCGCCGGCCTTCTAATTCCCAGCCAGTCACCTTGTATGAACACCAAGTGAGAGATGTACTGAAAGCTGTGAACCCCAGTAAAGCTGCAGGTCCAGATTGGGTGCTGGGAATAGTGGTAAAGACTTGTGCCAACCAATTAGTGGAGGTCCTAACAAGGATCTTTAACATCTCCTTGCAAACAGCCAGAGTTCCAACATGCTTGAAAGCAGCCACTATTATCCCAGTCCCGAAGAAAACAGCAATTAACTGCCTGAATGACTACTACTGACTATTGCACTAATGTCTGTAGTGAAGAAGTGCTTTGAGAGATTGGTTCTCCAACACCTTAGGTCATGCCTCCCACTGAATTTTGACCAATATCAGTTTGCCTACAGGGGAAATAGGTCGACGGATGACAACATAGCTACTGCTCTACACTCTGTAGCGAGCATTCTGGAGAAACCCGGAAACTATGTCAGGATGTTTCTCATTGACTATAGCTCGGCCTTCAATACCATTCTGCTGAGCATCCTTATTGAAAAGCTGACTGTCTTGAATTTTCCCTCTTCCATCTGCGACTGGATTAAAGACTTTCTGATGGATTGGCCACAGTGAGGGCTGGGTCTCTCATATTCACCACCCTGAAGCTTAGCACTGGCTCTTCCCAGGACTGTGTGCTCAGTCCCTACCTGTACTCATTGTACACACATGATTGTGTATCTTCTGACCCATCCACTGTAATCATCAAGTTCGCAGATGATACCACCATGTTGGGCCTTATTACACGTGGAGACGAATCAGCATACAGGGGGGAGATTGAAAAATTACCCACATGGTGCGCAGAAAACAACCTGCACCTGAACATCAGCAAGACAAAGGAGATGGTGCTGGACTTCCGGAAGAAGAGAGAGGAACCCGCCTCACTTTACATCGAGGGGGGCTGTGTGGAGAGAGCCTCCTCCTTTAAATTCCTGGGAGTCCATCTCAGCAAAGATCTCACCTGGAAAAACAACATCACCCAGGTGGCCAAGAAGGCCCAACAGAAACTCCAGTTCCTCCGGCTCTTGCGGAAAAACAAGGTGGAACAACAACTGATCACCTCCTTTTACCGGTACACAATAGAAAGCGTCCGCACTTATTGCATCACGGTATGGTATGCCAGCTTGACAGCCGCGGATAGAAAGACATTTCAGAGGGTGATGAGCACAGCACAAAACATCCTGGGCTGTCCCCTGATACCACTAGACGAAATCGCTAGGGCTCGCTGCCTTAGAAGAGTTGAGGAAAATCCTCAGGGACGACTCACACCCGGGTCAGCACTTCTTTACTCTCTTACCATCGGGAATGATATATAGAAGCGTAGCCTGTCGCACAAACAGGCTGAAGAACAGTTTTTATGCGTGAGCTGTCAGACTCCTGAGTGCAAAATAACATCATAAGTACAATAGACTTGCAGGGTGGGTGTAATAAAATTGTTTTTAAAATCCTAGATTCTCTCTGCTCAATATTTGAGAGAAACAACATGTCATTGAGTTAGACCCGCAGAAGGATTTTTAAGTTTCAGTTCCAAATTGTATTGTTCTGGTTTATTTTTGCAAACTATTTTCAGCAGTTCCCCATCTTACTAACTTTCTATATCCTAAACATATAAGAACTCTTAAGTATGGTATGTTGTTACTACAGCATTATTACAAGAAAAATTCAACTATATCTACTCTTCTGCATGAACTTTAAGTAGCCATTGTCTTCACTGCCCCTTCTATTCATTTTGGGTTGGGTCTGTTTGTTCTTGTTTTTGTCCAACTACTACAGACATTCCAAAGATTCTGCTCGCCACCTGGTAGTTGATAAGTCAATGATTATTTTCTTTCTTTCTTTTTTTTTAAAGGGGGGGGAATCACTTACTGGCATTTGGTGTGGAATTCTGTTGACACTATATTGCATATTATTATGTACTAGAAGTAGACCTGGGCTTATAACTGTTTAACAAAGGTACAAAATTATTATGGCCTCAGGAGTTTTATCATCTGTATTCACATTTATGACCATCACACTACCTGACCTTTTTTGCCTGGATTCATTTAACTACCATATGATTTACTTAAGAGCTAAGGGAATTCACTTTATATCCATAATAAAAATGGTTGCAAAATCAAATCAGGTCACATGATGACCTGAGCGGTTTTTAAACTAATGTATTCTGTGTGATCATAAACCATAAATAAGCTGCAAGCTCAGAAAAGACTGAATACGAACCATGCATTTTGTTATGGATAGTTCATTATTTCCTTTTCTCTGAATGAAGAGAACAGAGAATTAAACAATGAAATAAAAAATAAAATATTATCCAAAACATTATCCAAATATTTTAAAAACTGAATGGAAATTTAGGTAATAATTTGTACAGAAGGTACTGCATTGATTACTACAGCAAATAATTTTGTTTTATATCTAATTATACTTTATTTTTTCCAAGAAGCAGAATAATAGAATAATAGTTATAAGGGACCCTGGAGGTCTTCTAGTTCAACCTCAAGCAGAAAGCCCTATACCATTTCAGACAATGGTCGTCCAATCTCTTCTTACAAACCTTCAGTACTGGAGTACCCACAACTTCTGGAGGCAATTCATTCCACTGATTGTTCTAACTGACAGGACATTTCTCCTTAGTTCTAGGTTGGTTCTCTCTTTGATTAGTTTCCATCCATTGCTTCTTGTCCTGCCTTCAGGTGTTTTGGAGAATAGGGTGACCCTCTCTTCTTTGTTCTACAACTCTGCAGAAAGAACAATATTCTCTCTTTTCTGATTGGTGAAATGATAATTCTATTGTCTAAATTATATTCTGTTATTTTGATCCTTTCCAATCTGACTACTCACTCATTTCAGTAAAATGTCCATAATCTCTCAAAATAATTATCTTTGATGAAAACTAAATGAGACACATAAGTATTTCAAGACCTTTCTGGAATTTGACATTATCAACCACATTATTCTGTTGTGTCTTAGGAACCGATCCTATATATATTATTCGATGGTGGCTTTTAAAATTTCTAAAAAATTCAGATAGCACTATTGGGAGACTCCATTGCTAGGATGTCTCCACTGTTTTTTATCTCAAGGATAATTTTCGGATATCTGCAGAAAGAAGCTACTTAGTTATTCAGGCATAATATTATCACAGAGCTCTATTATATTTTAAATTTTGGGATAACTGACAAAACTTTAGTAATGCAAGAAATGTTAATATATTAATTAACTGAACTTTAAATAATAGAGCATGTACTTCCCTTGATTGGAAGAAAGGAATAACTTACTGGATCTACAGTTGTTCCTGCTCAGTTAGGTAGCAGCTGTATCCAAAAGCACTCCTCCATAGTTTAAGCTAATATTAAGCAGCTGTAACATTTCTTAAAGAGCATGGCATAATATGGGCTGGCTGTGTAACACATCCAAACGTTTCAATTGCTACAAAATACAGCAGCTGGATTACAGATCCTGATTATAAGAGACATATTATAAATCTTAACCTGTTTCCTATTTATATCAATCTTGACATTTGAAAACACAATTCCTCAAGAATATGTAAGTCCCATCATTACCATAAGAACTATCTTTTTGATTAGGAGGACAACCTTCTTTATATCCTTCTGTTATTTCAACAGTCATTATAAAATGTCATACATATATTGGGCAGCCTTACATGTCTCTCCTTTCTTTTTCTTTTCTTCCTCCTCTCTTTTTTTTCTCCTTGTTTGCAAGCAATATATTAACCTAATATTATATGAATGTGCCTTCGCTTAGCACGTCTAGGAATTAGTTCTAAATATGTTCTGATTCTTTTAAGAAAACCAGATAGATCAGGCAAACACCTATTTAAGCCAGCACTGGTTTAATGCAATGTCTTTGAGTGACTAGCAAAACATGGAGACATACCCCTTACCCAACAGCGTTCCAAATCAAGAGATAACATTGAACATTCAATAATAATTAACTTTCACAGACCTATCCTCCATTAATTTATCCAGTTCTATTTTGAAACTTCTATTTTAGTGGCCATTATCACCTCTCACAATAATGAATGCCACATGTTGATTATACTTCTTTTCATGTGTTCTAAATCTCTTTCCAACCAGCTTTCCTGGGATGACCTCTAATCCTAGGTTTTGAATTTTGTGCCTTTCAAGTTCTCAATTTTCTTCATGTTTTAACAAACCTAAGTTCTGCCCACCTTTGGTTGCTACACTTCCAAGTTACAGCACAAGACCCAAATATTTGAGAGACTGTCTCTGTCCAATCACCCTACCTGTAACCTATCCCATTAAGTGCAGCAAGAGTGGCATGCTGTGGGTCAGGGAGGGTCATCTGGCAAGACCCAGAATGTAAGCCTTTTTGACTGCAGCTAGCGCCCTTATTTGAGATCAGATTAGCCCATCCCTGCTAGCTTTCTATAAAATCCTAAAAAAAAATGGTTTTGCCATT